>CAUYON010092381.1:0-31818 GCA_963573935.1 Arctocebus calabarensis
GGGGTCTTCCTGACTCCAACGGAAGGGGGCAAGGGGGGGTCTTCCTGACTCCAAGGGAAGGGGGGGGTCTTCCTGACTCCAACGGAAGGGGGAGGGGGGTCTTCCTGACTCCAATGGAAGGGGGGGTCTTCCTGACTCCAACGGAAGGGCGAGGGGGGTCTTCCTGACTCCAATGGAAGGGGGAGGGGGGTCTTCCTGACTCCAATGGAAGAGGGAGGGGGGTCTTCCTGACTCCAATGGAAGAGGGAGGGGGGTCTTCCTGACTCCAATGGAAGGGGGAGAGGGGGTCTTCCTGACTCCCTCTCCTAGAATGGCTGTGGGAGATGCTGGGCTGGCTGTGTTCCCGGGATGCTGTGGCCACACACAGGGCAGGGAGGGGTCCTACAGGAAGTAGGGAGCATCGTGGAATTTTAGTCAGGAAAGTAGCAGCTCAGATTTTAATTTTTATAAAAAAGAGGAGGGCAAACAAGCCATCTATTTAGAGTGGGAGCCAGGCCTAAACAGGCTCCTAGGCCTTCTCTATCATCACACTCCTGTCCCTTGACACTGCAGTAGAGTCAGGAAACAGACCCTGGATATAGTGCAGAAGACAACATCAAAATATCATTATCAAGAAAATGATAATGTGACGAGATCTACAGTGAGCTGACAGATGACTGACCTTAGCACTGAATATGACACTTTAAACTTCACTTGCTCCACCCAACCTCACAGCAAATAAAAGCTACCCCACATCCTGCGACCATCTCAATGATACAAAATAGAACAAGAAAGTGCCTAATTCATAAGTTGCCACAAAGACAAAAAGGTTATTTTATTTGGGGGTATGGGGACAGAATCTCACTGTGCCACCCTAAGTAGAGTGCTTTGGCTTCACAGTTCACAGCAACCTCGAACTCTTGGGCTCAAGTGATCCTCCTGCCTCAGCCTCCCGAGTAGCTGGGACTACAGGTACCTGTCACCACGCCTGGCTATTTTCGGGTTATAGTTGTCATTGTTTGGCAGGCCCAGGCTGGGTTCAAACCCATCAGCTCCAGTGTATGTAGTTGGCACCCCAGCTGCTGAGCTACAAGCGCCGAGCCAGACAAAAAGGTTCTTACAACAGAAAAAAATCTCTGATGTTTGAAAAACATCATGAAACATTTAAGAATAAACGATATATTTTAATCCCAGCTCTACTGAAGATTTATCTATCTAAAACCCTGTAATTACGCTCTGATATGATCTATTTCCCAAGAGAATTTACAAAATAAAATAGATAACATTTTTTCCAAGGTAGTTTTTAGGTAAAAAACCTTCAAAACTTAAAAAAAAAAGAAATGATTTCTTTAATTTTCTCTCAATATTCTATGATAAACAACAATACAGGTTTACCATAGAATATTGGTTTAAAGTACATTAAAATTTGCTAGCTATTTCAAATGCATCTTGAGCACAAAGTTTTAGAAAATATACAATTTAAACTGTTGTTATTGATGTTATACTTAATACTTAACATATACACAAGAAAATGTATGCCCTTTAATGCTATATAAAATAAGAAAATAAAGAAATAAAGAAAAAGAAAAAAAAAAACATGTACACAGGAAAATGAAATGCCCCTTAGCTTTAAAATCAACCATTAATCAGTGATAACAATTTTATTAGCACAGAGATTTTACAGAGGAGAGTATACCTGAGTAGACAGGCAGAATCATAAGAATATCAAACACCAAAATCTCAAAATACAGCTGCTGAAATTTAGATAAATTCAAGTAACGTTCTCCAACTGGTACATCACAAATCCTATAAAACTAGCTTTGCATTGTAATACTATTATGTACAGGGTATGATTAGTCCCACAAAAGTTTAATTCTACTCCAAAAGGCTGTACAACATTTCCAACAGTCCAGCTGGGGCCTGCAGTCTTTACAAAGCCGCTGGTCACTTTCACCTGGGAAGTGACAGCATTCACAGGAGTAGCTATTTTTAGACTGTAGCCATAGCTGGTCTGGGAAGGGAATAGTCCCCCTTGGAGTTCTGACGTCTCCTGCTTCCATAAGGCTCTTCCTGCTGGTTTTCTTCTGGAGTCAGTGTCCCCCTGAGCTCTAGGTGACACCCAGCACTGTCCCGCCCACACAGGACAACCAGCCCAGGGACTGTAGGTGAGCACCTGCTTGGATGGCTCAGCCCGAGAACCAAGGTGAGGTGGGAGGTCTGCCTGATGAAATGATGCTGTTCACGTATGGCATGGATTTATTCCCAGGACACTAATGGGAAGCACAATGACCATTTCACTATTTCTAGGACTATTCACAAAGGAGGACTTGGTACTATTGCTTGACTTGACATGAGGGCCTATCAGTCTTTAAAAGAGTATAAGTAAAAACTGTACATGTTTAGATAAATTTTATAGAAAGATTCTGATCTGTTAAAAATATAAACTGCCCCTCAATTAAGCTGAAACAATAAATTAAATAAAATATATAAACTGGAAAAATTTTATTGTAAAGAAATGAGGTTATTATTTGTTTTCAAACAACCAAATGGCTAAGAATAGGTGATGCTAAATTAGGAAAAAATGAAGCTGCTTCAATTGGCAGATGTCATTGCTCTGGCACTAATGAGCATTAGAAGCCCATGATGAGTCTCAGTGGGTTAAACTACCTATACCTATACCTTATTCTATATCTTATTTCTATCATTGGGTTAACAAAAACCTTTTTCATTAAAAGAAAACACAGGAGCAAGTGTTAGTCTTGTGTTATCCAGACTCAGGAATCATAAAGCCCTTGAAACCCAAAGGGCAATTTCATGGGGCTCACTGATGGAGAATTTTCATGCTAATATGACTCTTGAGGAATCTGTGGCCCACAAAACCAGATGATGTGTCCACAGGTAATCATGCTGTCCGGCCAGCAGACCTAACCTCTGTCCCATCACCTATGAGAGAAGCCCCCAGGGCGCCTTCCCAGAAGGCAAGACCGTCCAGGGCGCCTCCCCAGAAAGAGGGTTACAATCAGTTGATTTTGGTACAGCACACACCATCTCTCCTGAAATGCCTTGGGTCTTGCTTCCTATTTCACAAGCACAGGCGCTGTCCTTACCACTCACATAAAGCAGGTAACTGACAGAAATAAGATGACCACAGGTTTGCGATCAACAGTCAGCATAAATCCATGTGCAGATTTTGGAACATATGCTTCTTTCCCCAGACACCAGAGTCACAGCCACGGGGCACACGGCCGGGGGGGTGTGTTGGGAGGGAGAGAGGGTAAGCAAGGCCTTGAGTCATTTACTAAGGACTTCTCTGCAGCACTCAAGGAACGCACTGCCAGACACACAGGTGTGATGTGAAAAGGCTTTCGGGTAAGCTTTGCTTAAAAGAGGCAAAAGCTAAGTCAAGTGCACTGTTTACCTTCTCAAAGAGAAGGGAGAAGGATGGACCACTTCCCTAAAGCCCTGAAACAAAAGGCAGGAAACACTAAGCCGTAAACCTCCTAACGAGGCTTCTTGAGCTTTAACTATTATATATTTTACATCGTTCAATTTTCTTGACAAGTATGAAAAATAGGCCTTATTAGAAAAAGCTGAGGTGGTGGAAACATGATTTCCCAGCTGCTGAGCTATCAAGCTGGAGCTCAAAGCCAGTCCCAGGCTCCATGCCTGGCCCCACACTGAGGGCCTGCCCAGGTCAGGGGTAGGGAGGGGTCGGACGATGGGTCAGGTCAGAAGTAGGGTCAGGGATTGGGTCAGGTTGGGGATAGGAACGGGGGATAGGGACAGGGGTAAGGACAAGTCGGGGGTAGGGGGGTTGGGAAGGTCAAGTGAGGAGTAAGGTCAGGGGTAGGGACTGGTGAGGGGTTGGGTCAGGGTGGGGATAGGATCAGGGGTAGGGATGGGTCGGGGGAAGGGTCAGGGTTTGGGTCAGGTCGGTGGTAAGGTGAGGGGTAACCCACCCTGAGCTGTAACCCTCAGGTGATCTGAGCAAAGATGGGGCTCTCTCCTCCACATGTGTAAACACTCTGGGCTCATCCAGTTCAACCCGTGGCAGTGGAAAGCAGCTTTTCTCCAGGCAGCTGGCCCTGGGCATTGCGATGACGGTGGGAGCAGGACGGTCCAGCCACAGCTCACACCACTCCAGGCTGCCGTGTGCCAGGCTGTCACGGGCATGAGACCCACTTGACCCTCCCAACACCTAGAACGGCAGGCCTTGGGCTAATGCAGAAAAATACCAGTTAACTCCTGACAAATTCCTGGGCTGCAAGCCCTCAACAGAATGGAGTAAGTCTGGTTCACGCCCAAGACAGATGGGAAAGTGCTCATTAACTCCTTGCTTGACTAACTCCTGGGCCCGGGAAACAAACTGACTATCCCCAGACTGACCTTTAGACAATGCCAGCTGGAGAGAATGCTGAGACAAAGACGTATGGAGGAAAAGTACTGGAACTAAGAAGTATGGAAAATATTTTTTTTTATTTTTTATTTTTTATTGAATCATAGCTGTGTACATTAGTTCAATCATGGGGTACAGTGTGGGGGCTTCACATGCAATCTGAGATATTTTATCAACCTGATTGACATACCATTCATGAGATTTTCTCATTTACTATATGAAAACATTTTTGATCCGTACTTAGAAGTTTTCTCCTGACCCTTCGAATATGTACCACACATGTGATCTCACCCCTAATATGAGACAAATTCTTTATCGGTCAAGTGAAGGCTACAACCCATTTATTGCACAGGAAGAAGTATGGAAAATATTGAAACAAAGATGCATGACATGTGGCTGACTAACTGCAGAATCCTGCTTCTGCACAATCTTGCTGGCTACCCCACCTGAATGCACCTGGACAGTCTGCATGCCAACCAGGACGCAGACCAAGCCTTAGAAACCCGACTCCTTAAGCACTTGGTGCTGCTCTCAGAAAACCCATGTTGGGACACTGAGGCAGTCACCAGCCAGCTCTTCAATAAAAGGACTCTGCTGTAAATTTGGCTTGTTTGGCAGTGTGGTCTTTGCGGAACTCCTGGGCACAACAGGAGGGCCCTGCTGTCAGAGCACGTCCACAGTGAGGGGCCTG
Organism: Arctocebus calabarensis; assembly: GCA_963573935.1. Classification (NCBI taxonomy): domain Eukaryota; kingdom Metazoa; phylum Chordata; class Mammalia; order Primates; family Lorisidae; genus Arctocebus; species Arctocebus calabarensis. Next base: position 5,067 of record CAUYON010092381.1, read on the forward strand.
AGGCACAGGGTGGCTCAGTAGCTTGCCCACGGTCACGTGAGTGCAGGGCACACCCAGCCGGCCTGGCTTCAGTGCTTCAGCATCCTCATGGCAGTGCAGTACCGCCCTCTCCGCAGGGAGGGGACAACCCGAGTATCTCCACCCGAGAGTGTGATTGTGAAGACTGACCAGTCAGCCTCAGAGCAGCACCTGCACCAGCCCAACTGGGGAGGCTCCCAGGTGACTGTCCCACCGGCTGCCCTCTGAAGGGCAGGAAGAAGATGGGGGATGGTGGCACAGTGCATTGCAGGGAGGAATAGCTGTCACTTGGCCCTGCAGGTAAGGGGAAGCAGGGGACTTCCAGAGTCCAGGCTGGGCACCAGGATGCTGGCCAACTGTGGCACGTTTACTGGGGTGGAGAGGAGTGCACAGAGGCAAGCTCACAGAGCACCTGGTGTGCCCTGCTAAGGACTTACAGAATTTAGCCTGAAGAAAGGGGGGATGGGGCCAGGCACAGGGACTCACACCTATAATCCCAGCACTCTGGGAGGCCCCTTGAGCTCAAGAGTTCAAGACCAGCATAAGCAAAAGCAAGACCCTGTCTCTACTAAAGTAGAAAAACTAGCTGCTTGTCATGGCAGGTACCTGCAGTCCCAGCTACTCAGGAGGCTGAGGCAGGAGGATCGTTTGAGCCCAAGAGTTTGAGGTTGCTGTGAGCTGTGATGCCAGAGCATTCAACCCAGGGGACAGAGTTGAAAAAAAGAAAAGGGGGCATGGAAGGTTTAGACAGGGGAGCTAGCTAGATCTGAGAACCATCTCTTCGAGTGTCCAAATGCACCAGATAATGGCAACATGAGGGAAGGCCAGGCAGATGAGGAGAGGACAAGTGTTCCTGAGTGAGAAGACAGAGGCCTCACCTAAGGCCCAGGGTAGAGGGAAGTGCACTCAGGCAAATGTTAGGGTCACTGAGACAAGGACTCTGGGCAAAGAGCAGGTTCCAGGTATGAAGGATCCATTCACTTGTGAGTCTCAGGAACTTGACTCAAGAAACCCTAACAAAGACCTCTGAATTCTTTCTTTAAGATTGCTAACAATAATAAGATATTGATCTGCTGAAAATTCAGGGGGAAGAATCTGTGCCCAAGAAACAAAAAGGCTGATAGGAGGAAGATGACAAAGAAATAATTAAAAGAGCCTTTGGGAATGCCAAAAAAGAAGAAAAAAGAAATAGACAGCAAGAGCCTCCTCATCTCAATGCAGTAATCAGAGCACAAGAAGAGAGCGCAAGGCCAACCTGATCCCTGGGGAAGGTTAGTTTGGGCCTGGTGTGCTCTGTTTTAACAATCTGGGGAAACAGGAAATGGATTTTAGAAATGCGCTGATAAAAATCGTTTAATAAAGACTTCTGCTGCAAAGGCTTTGGTCACAGAAAATTTACTTACTGTGGAAAACTTCAGTCACCATCCCAATGGGTAAAAAGTGCTGGGTCACGTGTCCCTTCTCAGAAGGCAGGTGTGTCAGTGCCAGCACAGCTCTGCACCCAGACAAGCCTTCCTGCCTCCCACTGACACCTCCCCTCCTGTGTCTCCCTGGCACAGCCACCACTCTGTGACTGCTGGCGAGTTCTATGCTTGATTTTGCTCAGAGCAACATTAAGCCGGCTCTAGTTTTAAGGCCATATGCTGCTGCCTTGGCACTTACTTCAAAAATTCTTTTTAGAAGAAGAGAGTTATTGCCAGGCACAGAATTAATCAGCATTAAATCCATTCCTTACCTGTCCTTTATTATGACCTCACCACAGGCTTGGCAATAAAGCGTGCAACATTCTTGGGCTTGTGGCCTTTGATTAAACACAGAAGTCCACTCTAAAGAAAATCAATGACACAGAAAATCTTAGAGGATGGAACAAATAAATATAGTAGCATGCTTAAAGAATTTAATAACCACAATAAATTACCACCAATAAACACTGTTCATGATCTACCTAGAAATACACATTTAATTAGTATCCTCTGATGACTCACCAGGAGCAAATATTGTGAAGCTGTTTTCAAAAACAACAGATTTTGCCGAGGGTGTCAGCGCTGGGTGTTGCCCTAGATTACCCACATAACATTTGTCGAGGTATTTCTCCCATTCTATAAATACCAACATTAAGGACGGGTGAAAATGAATGATTCCTCCACGTGGAGCCCACGGCAAAGATCTGCCTCCTGAGCTGCCCTCTGCTGCACCGCACAGTCCAGGTCCTCACCAGAGCAGCTGCTCGCAAGGGAGCCCTCGGGTTTAACTTGACCTAAGAAGCTATGTCCACTCTGGAACATCGGCACCTGCAGACATACGAGATCTCTTCACGGGGAGGGCCCTGGGAAAGGTCCACTCTTTCAAGAGCAAGATCCAATTTCTGACGAGCGAGTGCTGTGGGAAGTGTGTCCTCCCTCACTGCAAAACAGGCCTGCAGAGAGGCGTGTTCCTTTAGTTTCTGTTATTTCTCTCGTGAAAAAAGGACATTTTCACAAAAAAAACTAAAGTGTCTATTTACAGAAATTTTAATTAAAGAAATGAAAACAGGGTGGCCTGTGGCTCAGTGAGGAGGGCGCTGGCCCCATATACCGAGGATGGCAGGTGTGAAACCGGCTCCAGACAAACTGCAACAAAAAAATAGCCGGGCGCTGTGGCGGGCACCTGTGGTCCCAGCTACTCGGGAGGCTGAGGCAAGAGAATCGCCGAAGCCCAGGAGTTGGAGGTTGCTGAGAGCTGTGATGCCCCAGCACTCTACCGAGTCTCAAAGTGAGACTGTCTCTAAAAAAAAAGAAGAAAGAAAGAAAAACATACCCACTAGTATCAAGAGATTTGAATTTGGTTTATGTTACTCCCTACATAGTTTAAGGATGGAAAAAAAATTGATGTTAGAAAATTTAATCCTTGGCAATTAAAAATTCTTCAGTTTCTAGGGAGGACCATAAATCCCTACAGCACTAAGGAGAAATACACAGCATTATTTTTAACTTTGAGCAGACTGGTAAGAGACCTTGAGAAGACATCCCAGGCGTCTCTCTAGGCCCATCCACAAATTGTCAGGGGAACACTGCCCTCTGCCGGCCGCCCAGCAGGAGACCCAGGCTCAGGCTTCACGCGGCTGCAGCCAGCTCCACTTCAGGGGTCCTGACTGTCACTCAGAATAGAATGCCATGTGATGGTGACTGCCCTCAAGAGTGGTCTTGCTGTTTAAAAGTCAACTTTTTTGTCCTGAAACACAAACTGAATGCTGCAACTTTCAAAAGTCACTTCCTACAACACAGTATTGACTCAAGTTCACATCAAGATGCATCTACTCATATTTATCATTCAGAAAATCATTTATTCACCATCGATGATGTGAAGCTGCTACAGCAATTAAGAGCTGAGGAATCTATTTTGCATACCTTTTCATGCACTGTGGAACAAGCTTTTCAGATTTCCTTTTCAGATATTTTAGTAAAATGTTTTGAAAGTGTACAGAAACAGGAGACCAGCAAACACAAACAATGTGCAAAGCAGCACACAGCAGTTAATTTATTTTGTCCTACAGTTAACATTAAACAGTACTTGCAGATTTACAATTTTAAAAATACTTCCAGTCTTGCTATTTGTAGACCGACAGCCATAGAACATGGGTGGGCAACAACGTGCAGTGTGTCCCCGGAGGTCTACAATCCTGCATCCCAGAAGTCACAGTGACAGAAGACTAGGAAATGCTCCCCCAGGACATCTGAGCCTGCCCCCTTCCCAGATCCAACAGAGAATTCCCACTGTGGTTGCCGGTGGTCCTGTCGCTAAGGGACGGAGTGATGATGTCACCAGATTCAGACCCCCTGGCCTCCTCCTGAAACACTTTCTCTGCCTATTACTAGGCACACTCGGGGGGTCTATCCCCATCTTGGGGACCCCAGCCTCTTTCCATGCTTATCCAGGAGTTGTCCTTAGCATCCATGCTCTGCCACTGAAGCTCCATTGATACCTCTTTTCTCTATTCTCTACTCCTTGTTCCTAAAAACCAACTCTACTCAACTCAAACTAATTATTTGCTAATCCAGGACTCCAGCAAAAATCACTCTCCAGCAAAAAAAAAAGAGTAAAACTCTATCTTCACCTTCCTCCTCCAAGCCAGGAATAGACTCGGGAATGCCCACATGTCCCAGTGGCTCTTCGGGACAATCTGACTGACCCCACTTCCAGCACCCACACACCTCAGACGAAGGGCTTACTACTGCGAGGCAACAGCGAAGTCTCAGGGCACAGCTGAAAGAACTGCTCTCCATCTCTGACAACAGACATCGCGGCGGTCTTTTACAGCCTGTTTCCCCTTTTCACTGCATTTTAATCCTCCAAGCATATCATTCGCATTGTAAGAGATGTACTGAACCAATAATCTCATTCAAAGAAACCTGAGGTCTTATGGAAAGAAAACGTTCCTTTGCCTTACGGGATGAATACGCCAATCATAAAACAGTGCGAATATAATCGGCAGAGCCACAACCTAAACTGAATCATGCCTCAGGCTCAACTTTGGGACCTTTATGTGTCCCTACCTGGACGGGATTGTTTCTGTTGTTCTCTTGTCAAACACCCCCTCTTCGGAGCGGCCTCCCTGACACCCTTCACCCACCCCTCCTCACTCTATCCCATTACTTTGGTTCACCTTGCCCATGACACTTCTCTGGGTATGCAATTCAATCTTGTGTTGAGTCTCTGTTCCCACCCACTAAATGTGAGCTCAGAGGAGCAGAGACCTTCCCTACCTCACTCACTTCTGCATCCCAGTGCCCAGACATCCACACCTAACAGGGGGCATGAACTGAAACAGCACTGAATGAACACTCCCAGGTGATGCTTTAAAAGCAACCAGGCCTTGAACAACTGCCATCTGATCTAATCTGCACATCACCATCTGTGCACTGTCAATTTTGCAATTAAAGAAACAAAACCGAAGCTGTGACCCTCCAAAGGCTCCTAAAGAGGGAGGGGCCTTGGGCCACAAGACACGCTCCTCCCAGGCAGCTGCTCCTTATTCACCTGGGAAAGGTCAACTCACCAAAAAGAACATCGCCTCTGCTTTATAACAAAGAAAATGCAGAAATAGAGTGCGGCTGTACTCACCCATGCTGGGCTCGACCCGGGCTCGGAGCCGCAGGTGCAGCCCATCCCTGGTGTCCCAGCGCAGCCCACGGCAAGAGGCCGGCTCCAGCCTCACCCAGGTGGGCAGTCGCAGCTCGGTGCGGCCTGCCCGGGCTTCCACACAGAGTGAGGACGGGGTGAGGGAGAGGTCCATGGGCAGTCCTCCTCCTTCCACTTCCCTGGTAAATAAAAATAAAACCCAAACAAGTTATTTTTCATAAAGAAAACCACAGGATGGAAGAAACAAAAATGACCAAGGACCTCTCTGTTCCTCTTCAACAGGGGCTCTTAAGTCCTTGCCCCAGGAAACAGCCTCGAGCGGGTCACAAAAGCAGCATATCTCTGCTGGGTCCAGATCAGACCAGACAGTATCTTCACTGTCTGGGAACATGCGAGTCCTGGGACCCATTTCTATTCCTGCTTCTGAGACCAGCACTGCAATCACACTTCATGTTGCAGAATCAGAGCAGAGTGCCGATACTTCACATACAGGATTTTGATAAAGAGACTAGGAGTAAGTGAAGCAAAAGATGCCAAGTGAAAGCTTTGTCAATTTTAAGAATAAAAACAGTTAATGAAGAAAACAATACAGTCACGTATGAAACTAATCTGATTCACAGTAAAGGCAAACTACTCCGTGTTGGCAACGAAGAGCAACCGTCCTGTCCACCAGGTGTCAGAAGCACAGAAGTGACTCTCCTTTGAGACCAAGACATGCCAAACATAACAGGGGGACAAAGTACAACAGCTCCTTCTTGAGAACAGACTGCAGGCCATCCTCACGGGGCCACACGAATGCCGACATCAGGCCATCTGCTTGAGTGTCATCAAAGCACAGAAGGCTGACCACACATTCAGGTTAGGCCTTTTTCTTTTTTTTCAGAGACAGAGTCTCACTTTCTCACCCTTGGTAGAGTGTCGTGATATCACAGCTCACGGCAACCTCCAGCTCTTGGGCTTAGGCAACTCTCTTGCCTCAGCCTCCGGAGTAGCTGGGACCACAGGCGCCCGCCACAACGCCCAGCTATTTTCTTGTTGCAGTTTGGCCAGGGTGGGGTTTGAACTTGCCACCCTCGGTGTATGGGGCCAGCAGCCTACTCCCTGAGCCACAGATGCCAACCGGCTTTTTTCTTTTTTTTTTTAATTTAAGAGAAAGATCTTGGTTGTTGCCCAGGTTGGATGTAGAGGTGCAACCACAACTCATTACAGCCTCAAACTCCTGGGTTCACGTGATCCTCCTGCTGCAGCCTCCCAAGTATCTGGGAATATAGGCACTTTTTCTCTACTTTTTGTAGAGATAGAGGTCTCAGTATGCTGCCCAGGCTGGTCTTGAACTCCTGGCCTAAAACCATCCTCCCACCTCACTAAACTCCCTCCTAAAGTGTTGGGGTTACGGGTGAGTCACTACTCCCAGCCAGGCCTCTTAAATTGCCTTACAACAGTGGTTCTCAACCTGTGGATCACAACCCACAGGAACTGTATTAAAGGGCTTTGGCATTAGGAAGGTTGAGAACCACTGCCTTAGAAAATCTTACAATTAATTTTCTGGCTATTTCCTTTTCAAAACACATAGATCTGTACTTAATTGATAATAAAGAATATCAATTTTTGCAGGGACAACAACCTCAAACAATTGAGTCAAAAGTCCAATTTCAAGAAAAGATGTTTAAAGACTAAAATCCTCTTCAGCAGGAGTCTGCAGACACTTCCGTAAATGCCCAGACAGTAAGTACACAGGCTTTGTGAGACACACGATCTGTTACACATTCTACTTTGTATTTTTTAAAACACTTACATATATATATAAAATCCATTCTCAGCTCACAGGCTGTGGGTAGGACCTGAGAAATGGGCTATACTTTGCTAACCAATACTCTAAAGCTACACAGTATCCATTTGCCACCTCCATAATTTTCAAACTGGACTATGAAGAGCTGACACTTGCAAGGGACTTAAGGGAAATCACTGTGTCCCTAAGTCCCCCACCATCACCTTGCTCTGGCTGCCACTCCTCTTCCCTTCCTGGAAAATTCCGTCGTTTCCATGAGGCCAAGCAAGGTAGGTATCAGGGCAAACGCAGGGAACCACAGTGACCTGGCGTAGACATGAGAAACCAGGCAGGGTGTGCAGGGCATCCACAGGGCCACTGGCAAGCAGGGAGCGGTGTCATCTGGCAGGGGGGAGGGAGACGGGCAGCTCAGCACTACTGCTGCAGACCCTCTTAGCCTGAGCTGCTGGAACAAACCACCACAGGCTGGACAGCTGAAGGACAGACATGGCTGAGAGAGGAAGTTCTGGAGTCTCCTCATGTAAGAACACTGCTCCCATCACAGGCCACCACCTTCACGCTTCATCTAACCCTGTCACCTCCCACACTGTGGGTTAGGGCTCCATGGAGAATTTGGGAGTGGGGGAGACACAAACATTCAGCCCATAACAGAGTCCACACAGATGAGAGTGAAGGAAGGGAGAGTGGCAAAGGATGACATCATGTCCTCCATCCACAGGTGTTTACTGAGTTCCTAAACTAGTGCCCAAAACAACATAGTCAGCTGATTTCTCACAAAGATGCCAGCCATTTCAACCAGAGAAACAATGTTTTTTTAGTGATGAAACATCTGGATATCCTCATAGGAAAAAATGAACGTTGACCCCTCACTGCAAACACAAAAATGAATTTGACAGATTCACAGATCAAGATATACAAGCTAAAACTATATAATTTCTAGAAAATAAAACAAGCAAAAAATTTTCACAACCTTGGGATAGGAAAAGATTTCAGATATACAAACACCAACAATTAAGAGGAAAACAATAATAAACTAGCTTTCATTAAAATTAAAATTTCTGTTTATCAGAAGACACTATTTGAAAAATTAAATGGCAGGTCACAGATTAGAGGAAAATATTCCATATTCATAAGGCATATATATGAGAAAAGTCTTGACTCAAAGACTATATAAAGGATTTTTTTTAATCTTATAATAAGGCAAACAACCTGATTTTTAATGGCAAAAAATTAGAAGATACTTTTTAAAAGAATGTGCATGAATTGCCAAAGTGCAAATGAAAGGCACTTAACATTATGAGACCTGGGAGAAATGCAAATGAAACAAGTCACCACGTAGCACCCACTAGAATGGCTCAAACCAAAAAGACTGACCACACTAAATCCAGGTGGTAATAAGAATCGGCACTCTTTTTCTGGGGAGTCTATAAAATGGAACTTTGGAGAACTGTTTGGCAGCTTCCCACAAAGTAATGCCCAAATCTACCCTCTGACCCAGAAATTTCACTCTGGTAACCAAGAGAAATGAAAATGCATGCCCACAAAATTATGGCAGCGACATTCACAATAAGCAAACTCTGCAATCCAGCACAGACAAATGGATGAATGAATTGTGATCTATTCTTACAACGAAAAACTACTCAGCAAGAAAAAAGGACTATGGGATACATGCAACAATACAGATGAAACATGAATTGTAAAGACACCACGTTGCAGGAAAGCAGCCCCAACAGAGAAGTACATACTGTAGAAATGCATTTCTATGTAGTTCAAGAAGTGGCAAAGGCCGGGGGTGACTCAAGCCTGAAATCCTAGCACTCTGAGACCCGCAGAGGTACATTGCCTGTGCATAGGCGTCCAAGATCAGCCTGAACGAGGAGAGCCTATCTTTATTAAAAATAGGAAAAACAAAAGCTGGGCATGGTGGTAGATGCCTGCAATCTGAGCGACTTGGGAGGCTGAGGCAGGAGGACTGACTGAGCCCAGGAGTCTGAGGTTGCTGTGAGCTAGGCTGACATCATGGCACTCTAGCCTGGGTGACAGAGGCTAATTTATGTTTAATAAAATCAGAATGGCGGTTGTTCCCAGGGTAGGGGAATTGTTATCTGGTAATAAGTCTCAACAAAGCCCACAGTCCACAAACCAGTAGTCCAGAAAAGTCAGGTTTCTCGAGTTATTAAACAAGTGAGCAGACTCCAGGAGAACTGTGAAAGGTGTTTGTTTTGGAAAGGTTTGGGCTCCTAATTACCCAACGAGGTGGACTGACATTGAGAGATATTTGTTCAAACTCAGGATTTTTCAAAGAGAAAGAATTCAAGGGGTACTATTACCCTCATTCTAAGATTGAAGAAATTCAGGTTAAATTCTTCTAAGTGTGTGAGGACGCTAGGATTTGAACTCGGTTCTCGAGCCAAATCCCAAAGCAGCACAGCAGGTATCTGGCAAATCGGGGGAAAGCCTACGCATCGATTTACCCGCGGCTGTGTAATTAAACTTCCAGCAGCCCAGGAGCACCACACGCTATCAAAACTGCTGTCGGAAATCAAAACTCTTCTCCCGGAGAGTTTCTTGCTTGTGCAGCGCCTCGCAGGTTCTCGTCGCGTCCTCATTGGACCCGGGAACACGGCTGCGACCTCCGTCTGCTCTGGAGCTCAGGTTCCCGGAGACCGTGGCGGCTCCTCCGCAGGCAGCAGGTGCAGGAGACGCGCCCTGCCCGCACACGGAGCAAGGCTGCGCAGGCGCTCTCCGCCCCGCCGCGTCGGGGACCGTCCCTGCTCCTCCGACCGCAGCGGGCACCGCGCGTGGGGGCCGGCGGGGCTGCCCCGCGTGTCCAACACGCTCCCGACACGGCGCCCCGGCCCGCCCGGGCTCCGTCTTACCCCAGCACCAGCAGCGCGCTCTGCAGCTGTCTCCGCACCTCCAAGAACACGCGCGTCCCCGCCGCGGCCGCTGCCATGGCCGGGCCGGCCGGGACCGAGCCGAGGTTCTCTGCACCCCGGGTTGACAGGCCGGGAGCCGTCGCACGCGCGGCGCGAGAAGCAGCGGTCTGGGTGGAGGCGGCGGGGCGGGCGCCGGGACCCGACAGGCCCCGCCTGGAACTCACAGCGCCGCCTGCCGGGCGGAGGGCGCGCCGCCTACGGGGAAGAAAGGACAGGGCAGGAGAAGGGAGAGGAGGACCCGGGCAGGGGAAGGAGGGAAGGGGCAAAGGGCAAAGGATGAGGGAGAGAGGAGGGAGGGGAGAGGGGGAGGGGCGCGTGGAGGCCGCATTCTCAAACTTTCAAAACCAGCCTGCAGCCCAGAGCTCTGAGAAAGACGGGCCGGGAGAGCCACGCTGTCCTCCCACTCTGCTGCTCGGGAGCGTGTGCTGGCCTTTAGTCCCCCTAGAAATGAGCCTAAAATCAGGCCCAGACCCAGGGGGAGGGGAGGGGGAGGACGCGCCTTTGACAGGCTGGGGTGAGGCTCCAGGAGGGAGGCGATGGCGGCGGTGACACACGTGGTACTGTCCCCAGGAAGGCCAAGACTAGGCTTCCCAAACCCACTTTACCGGGGTCTCTTTTCTTATGAGCTAAATTCCTGTATTCGTCTGTCTGAAGAGTGGACGTGGCCCCGTGGCTCCGGTTGAGAGCACAACTCAGCAACGATACAGTTGCAAAGATGTGAGCCGTTTACTGTCACCCACGCAGAAGGGTGTGGGAGAAATCTCTCTTGAATCATAGGACTCATCATTTCTTTGGTGGAAAAATAAAAGGAAGATGAAAATGATTCCTTATCTACATCTGCACTGTTCACTTTTGTAGAAGTAAAATCTAAATCGGAGAAGTGATCATCCGTTTTGGAAAGTCTGAAACAAAAGAAATCTGGTATAATGTAAACACTTACAATGGAGAAATATTACAATATAAGACCTGAGTAGAATTGCAAAGACTTCTTTAAAAACAAGACTTATTTTTTAAAACAAAAGTAATGATGACTTATACACAGAAAATCTTTATTGATGTTCTATTTTATAAGTTCAAAGTCATAATTACCGTACACCAAACACTTTTAATTTAAAGCATTCGATACAAATAAACCCCTAAATAAGTTCTAAATAAGTCAATTGTTTCGTATTCCTTAAGATATTAGGTTAAGGCAATTTTCTAAAATTAGCATTTGGGGTTTTTTTTTTTAAGTTTATCGTGTTGCTGCACAAATTACTGTATCACAATAACTAGAAATCGTGGTTGGAAGTCAGAATACAGTTAAAAAATGAAGTTTACTCTCAGGCTGATACTTTCTCCTGGCATTAGCTGTTAGTTGCCTTCACCTAATTTCTTTCAAGAAGAATAAATGTTCCCACGCCAGAGAGTCACCAAATTCTATCTTAAATATCTCTCTTCCCACAGAATAGCAAATAAATTAAATAAATAGAGCGGCGCCCGTGGCTCAAGGAGTAGGGCCCTGCCCCATATGCTGGAGGTGGCGGGTTCAAACCTGGCCGCGGCCAAAAAAAAAAAAAAAATGCAACAAAAGTAAATAAATAGTTTATTAGCCTTTAGTCTCCATTTGTAGGATGATGATTTCAACTCATCACCCACCTTTAATCCCCAAAGGTATTAAATTCTTAAATATCCACATATTATTTTGAAACATATACCATTCTTAGTACAGCACATTCTGCATGATTGTTTTATCTGTTTTATTCGTTTAAAAGATTGTTATATTGTATATATAACCACTATTTTCTTTTCTTCTTTTTTTTTTTTATCCTACTGTCGCTCAAAACAGCGCAATCCTCCTTGGAATAATTGATGTGGTTCCAGATCTGATGCCAACTAGTTGTCACCTAACTTGACAAGTCTCCTAGCCTCTCTGAGCCTTTCGTGTCTCATATGAAACAGTGAGGAATTACTTAAAATAATACATAACTTTGAAGTCCTGTGTCCAAGTCTTACATCCTGAAATTGCCCATCAAGACCGCACGGGCGGCGGTGGCCTTTTCCCGACGGTCCGCTTGAGGGCGCTGTGGCCACGCCGGCGCCGGGAGGCGAGGAGCGGCCGGGGGCGGGGATCGCGGCCGCCGACGTCGACGCAGGCGCGGTGCACCCTGGGAGCTGTCACTAGGCCCCTCGGCTGCCGGCCTCCGTGTCGCCGCCGCGGTTGCCAGGAGAGCGGCGCCGGCGGGGAGCGGCCGAGCCCACGGCAGGTAACGGCGTCCCCGCCCCCAGCGCGGCCGCTACTACGGCCGCCGCCCCGAGCATCCTTCCGGCCCGCTGGGCCCGGGGCCGCGCGGACTCGCCGGGGGTGTTGCCTCCCGGGCCCCGCCGGAGCCGCCACGCCGGGCGGCCGCCCTCAGGTTTCCGTGGAGACGGAGCTCGGGGCCCGGAGGGCCGGGAGCGGCGGGGCGGGGCCGGGCGGGGGGCGCCGGGGCTGCGGCCGCCTCTCGGGGTCCCCTGCGCGCGGGCGGCGGGGGCGCGGGCGCGCGCACGAGGGCGGGAGGGAGCCGCGAAGTTTGCGAGGAGGAAGTCCCGGGGTCACACGGAAGTCGTCCGCGGTCACCGCCTTTGATTCCTGAGCCTTTAAAGTTGCCAGGGAGGGATGCCTGTGCGGCTCCTCTCCCCGAGCCGGCGCTGCTTCGGGTCCTGCGGCGTTGGAGAAATGCAAAGAGTGGGAAAAGCTGATTTAATGGCAGTAGTGAAAGCAATAAAAGAACTGATGATTGCGGAAAATGTAGGAAACTGCCTGGCACATAGCCCCGACACACAGGGATTAAAAAAAATGCATATCCCTCAATTTCTGTGTCTTTGACTGTTGCCCGTGCAGACGCGAATTCTTAAATTTTCATTGTACTTGGAGATAGTAATACGGGCCGCTGTGACCAACACACCACCTGCTGGACAGCGCAGTGATTCGGGCGGGCGTGGGTTCAGTTTACCGGGAATTGAACCACCTGCCGCCCGCGCGCTTCATTTACTGAGTGCTCTCACCCTCCGCCCAGAGCCAAGTCGTCCTCTAGCGGGAAACGATAGCACATCTCCAGGTGGGCTTGATTATTGGGGACCCCATTCTTGGACAAGGAACTGAAACACCCACGGTAATAGTCACACTAGAAACCGTGATACCATAACCAAAATGTTAAGTGTAAGGTCAGTGCTGGTAATTAAATGTTTGTGTAGATTTAAAAGACTCCTATTTTGTGTTTAACGGCCTGGGGATGAAGAAATTCTGCTGCTAATGGGGTATGAGCTCTCAGTTTCGTCATTGCTTAAGGGAATTTAAAATTTTCCCAAAGTGATGTTTCTGTGGAACCATGTCCACAGAAACCATAAATAGGCCCATTGCCCCCAAACAGTGTTCTATGACAAATATTTGGAATCCATACATACTAGGTTAAACTAGTTTTTGTGTCTTTTTTTTTTTTAATTTGCTTATAAAGGCAGGAATCATGGCTGCTGTGCTCGTGCATATCCGTGATAATCTACGGGGCGTCTATCATCTAGTTTCTTCAACTTGACCTGACCTGAGCCCGTTTTCTCACGACCAACCTGTAATTATAACTCGGCAATTGAGCTGAGTCCCCTTGCGGCTGTGGGTGGGGAACCTGTAGCCTTCCAGTGTCAAGACTTCTTTTTTAAGTGCCAAAGGAGGAATGAAAAACTTCATCTTTCTCTGCTGCACCCCTTTAATAAACTTTGTTCAGCAAAGGCTGCATCTAAGGGCCTAGAAGGACACACACCCCCACCCCGTGAGCAAGAAGACTTAGTATCAACTCAGCTGTACAACAAAAGAGCTTTGCTTTCCTTAGGGAAATATACAGTGTTAATATTAAGCATGCAAGTAGGTCTCTTTGAATCTTAATGACGCAATAGTATCTTGTTTTTTCTGGGCTCATGGTGCTTTTCTTTAACCATAGTTAATTAACATTTTGAATTTGATTTTATGATGGTGTTACTGATTTTATTCAGAATGGCATTTTAAAGTTTCAACAAGACTTGTTGATAGGGCAGCACCTGTGGCTCAGTGAGTAGGGCGCCGGCCCGGGCCAAACTGCAACAAAAAAATAGCCAGGCGTTGTGGTGGGCGCTTTGTAGTCCCAGCTACTCAGGAGGCTGAGGCAAGAGAATCACCTGAGCCCAAGAGCTGGAGGTTGCTGTGAGCTTGACGCCATGGCACTTACCAAGGGCAACAAAAGTAAGACTCTGTCTCTTTAAAAAAAGAAAGACTTGTTGATAATGTCATTAATTTTACTACAATGAGTTCCCCTTCTAGACATTAATTCTTAAAAAACTATGGAATGTGAAAGAAGCCACCTGAGAAATACTGAATGTGTAATAACTACATAATTTTAAGAGTTTAGATCATCGAAGAGAGATAAAGGCTAAAACAGATCCTGAGGGAGTTATTACTAAATTGCTTAGAAGCTAGAATGTAAGTGGTGAATACAATCTAAAATTGTTCTGCTGTGTTCTGTTAGGTATCATCACATAGTGAGTGTGGTTATTTGTAACTTTGTTAGGGGTCAGTGCTATGAACGCATAATGTTTTTTGGGAGGAAAGGAGAGGGAAAAGAACATATAATTTTAATAGATAAGTCTTAATTCAGATATTTCTCTGAAATACGACTGGAAACTGAAAGCTAATATTTTTGTATAGTAGGTAACAGTTTTTATTGAGAATTAATTATATGAAAATTTGATCCTCTTGTCTTGAAACTGTAATTTTGTTTTTTCTCTTTGTTCTGTTTACTTCCTCCTCCCCATGCTATCCAACCCTGAAACTTCAATGACCTTTCATTTTATAGGTCAAAGATACAGTATTAAACTTATAAAGGAAGAATTGACATACATATTTCGTAAAATGATGTGCACTCATTTTATGCATACATTTCAATAAGTTTCAGCAAATGTATACAGATCTGTGTAACCACAGTCCCTATCTGGGACATGAATGGCGCAGGCCTGACTGTCAGGGTTTTACTCTCAGAATGCTCTCTGTCTCTACATTTCTAAGTTATACCTTTCTTTCAAGACCTAGCTCAAATGCCACTTTGCAAATCTTTTTTTGCTTACCTCATTTTTAGTTAATTTCTTCCCCTCCGACCCTCCCATGTACATTGTTTTGAACAGTCTCCTTGGGCCTTTGTAGCGTTTGAGCGCGTGACATGCAGAGGCTCTTCCATTTCTCTGCCAGCCACACGGATTAATGTAGTGTTTCCAAAACTGCACTCCTTTGTTATCATCTCCAAAATGTTGGCCACATCTGTGTACTTCCTGTAGACTTAATGTGTATTTCTTTATAAAAGTGTGATTATTAAAATAATTTTTAAAGAGAACTTGAAGTAACTGTGAATAAAAAGTAGGTAATATTTGCCATAAACAGATGTAGACATAAAGATAAAAATAATGGAAACAAAAAGGGTGTTAATTCCTAGCTAGAGAGTATTTCCTCCTAAAGCTCTGTTTAAAGGGGAAATTGGCACAAATTTGAGGTGTTGATAACATCTTGGCACTAAACCAAGACTTCTTGATTCAGTCACAGGAACTGAAAGGGAATTAAGCTGGGAATAACTTCCTCACTGGACTTAGGGCCATTAGCCCCATCCTCTCAATCCCTCGGTCTGGAGCCCCAGATTTTGGGAGCTAGTGCGTTAAAGGGGCTTGAAAATCCTTAGGTATTTCATCTGTGCAAGAATTGGAAAATAAAGCCTTAATTGTAAATTCAAAAGTATACTAGACTTTAAAAATACAGAATAAAGACTAAAACTGAGGGCAGTGCCTTGGCGCAGTGGGTAGGGTGCCAGCCCCATATACCGAGGGTGGCAGGTTCAAACCTGGCCCTGGCTGAACTGCAACAAAAATAGCTGGGTGTTGTGGCAGGTGCCTGTAGTCCCAGCTACTAGGGAGGCTGAGGCAAGAGAATCGCCTGAGTCCAGGAGTCAGGTTGCCTTGAGCTGTGACACCATGGCATTCTACCGAGGGCAACAAAGTGAGACTTTGTCTCTTAAAAAAAAAAAAAAAAAAAAAAAGAAAAATGAATATGATCACTACTGAATTAGATTTTATCTGTTTTTTTTCCAAAAATGTTCTCAATATTACTAGTGTTACTTTTAAAAATAAAATACCTAGTGCATTATTATTAGGGTGTGTTAGCTTTAAGATAAACTTCTAAACATAAAAAAATCTAAATCTGAACACAAGTGGAAACCTTTTATGTGACAAGTGCTAATGTTGATGTAATGTTACTATAATGTTTATCTGGCAAAGCTCCTGTTAAAAGTAAATGAGATACTAAACTTAAAAAAAAATCTCATGTCTTCTTTCTCAAACCTCTTAAGCTTTATTTTTATTCTGCCAAAGACATTTCCAGCCTTTTTTCTTCTAATGTAATGACAAATTCTCCTTTCATGTGGCAGGCGTTTTATATGAATGGGCAGGAAAATAGATTCACTGTTCTTGTATGTGATATTTTCCGAGTCATGTGTTTATTTACAGGCACATCTTCATATGATGTGTTGATGGCTCGCTGGGTGTCCATCAAAGCGCTTGGGTGAATAGACTGTTTGGTTTTATTGGGTTGGTTTGTTTGTGTTGGTTTGTTGGGGAGAGGTTGGAATTTTTGAGACAGACTCTGTTGCCCTGGGTAGAGTGCCGTGGTGTCATAACTCACAGCAGCCTCAAACTCCTGGGTTTGAGTGATCCTTCTGCCTCGGTCTCCTGAGCAGCTGGGACTACAGGCGCCCCCCACAACACCATCTAATTTTTCTGTTTTTTTGTTGTTGTTGTTGTTTGTATGTTTGTTCGTAGAGATGGGGGTCTTGCTCTTGCTCAGCCTGGTGTCAAACTCCTGAGCTCAGATGATCCACCTGCCTCAGCCTCCAAGAGTGCTAGGATAACAGATGTGAGCCACTGTGCCTGCTGGTGTTACTGTTTTTAAAAAATAAAATTAACCTGAATGGTGGCAATAGGTTTATCAATACATAGAATAAGTTGCTGTTCAAACAGAAGTCAGATTGCTGTCAGTCTAAGGACTCAGCCTCAGCATCGTGGATGCATAGAATCTTTATTTTATAAGAGAGCCTTCATGCAAGCAAGTTGTTTCTTGACTGCTTTTCTGCTATAAAAGAAAGCAGCAGTATACAAGTAGAAGCAGTGCAAGATAAAATGTCATTGGAAGTGGTAAGCGGCAGTAATCAGAAGCTACAGAAGCACAGCAGTCTCAGTCTTTGAATTGTGCAAATAGGAGCCCTGAATGCTCAGCTGCTGCAGGTGCTAGAACCCCAGCTACCTGAAACCCTTGGAGTATGTTATTTTGTTCTGCTTTCCCCGAAAGCTAGAATTTTTATATTGTATATCTCAAACGCCCTCCCAGACGACTAATTGTGCTTTTTTTTGCTTGTCTTCGGGGTTTTCTTATGCACTTGAACATTTTTAAGTCTCCCAGAGAGTTTTTCTCCTGCTGAGAAAAAAAATAGAACATAATACAGTACTTGCTTTAAAATTTGTCTCTGTTGGCTCGGCACCTCTGGCTCAAGTGGCTAAGGCGCCAGCCACATACACCTGAGCTGGTGGGTTCGAATCCAGCCCCAGCCCGCCAAACAACAATGACGGCTGCAACAAAAAATAGCCGGGCGTTGTGGTGGGCGCCTGTAGTCCCAGCTACTTGGGAGGTGGAGGCAGGAGAATCACTTGAGCCCAAAAGTTGTAGGTTGCTGCGAGCTGTGATGCCACGGTACTGTACCCAGGGCGACAGCTCGAGGCTCTGTTTAAAAGAAAAATAATTTTTTTGTCTCTGTCATTTTGAAGGAAATACATATACAATGACATTCATATTGTATACAGTGTTGCCACCAATTAAAAGTTCACCTTTGGAGCCTGAATAAGGTTCATGCAACATCATTTTTATGGCATCTGATGCTTTCTTGTGCTGTCCTCAAAGCACAGTGTGCTGGACCTGCTTAATTCTGTAACCGAGGCTGCCTGGTGGTTTATACACCTAGTAACTGTGATACATGTTATGTCTTTTAAGTTATAGAGGTTAAAGTTGAAAAAGGAAAACATTTGAGAATAAACTCTTTTAGTTATCTATTACTGCGTGACAAATTATCTCAAAATTCAGTGACTTAAAACAGTAAGTATTTCTCACAGTTTTTATCACAAGGAATAAGGGAGTTGTTGTCTGTGAGGTTCTAGCTCAGTTTCCTGTGAGGTTGCAGTCTGGTGTTGTCCTGGGCTTGCAGGCCTCTGAAGGTTTAACTTGGGTTGGAGAGCCCAATTCCAAAGTGGGCTCACCCACGTGACTGGCAAGTTGTTCTGGGCTGTGCTGTGGGAGAGAAGTCTTGGTCCTACCCCTTGTGGGACTGCCTGAGTGACCTTATGACATAGAGACTACCTTGCTTTAGAACAAGCGATCTAAGAGACGTCAAGGTTTAAGCTACAATGTCTTACGGCTTCTACTTCTGTGGCACTCTACTTATTGTTTACATAAGCCAGAGGTGATTCTGTGTGGCAGGGGACTGCACCAGGGGAGGACCCAGGAGGAAAGGTCACTGGGGGCCCTCCTGGACGCTGGCTGCCACACCTCGTAAAGGCAGTATGTGAATTACGTTTCTAAACAATGAGCAGCACGTGTGTAAATTCAGTATGTGGTACATGCTGAGCTCAGTATAGCTTTGGAAAGAATATTCAAACATCATAAAAGGCCACTTAAAGAATATCCAAATATCATCTTGAAAGACCACGTAAAGAATTCTGTTGATTAAAAGCTGCTTAAACACAGCAAGCTCTGTACTGACAGGTCCCCGTGTCTCCATGGTTCTTTGGGATGGGGAGCGATTCTGGGTTTAGATGGAGCACTTAAGGTACAGAATTTATTCATTTTTATTTTCTTTTCGTGTATTACAAGATGAAGAAAGGAGGAAGTGCCACATTTTACAAGCTGCTGTCTGACATTCTTCAGGAACATTATTTATTCATTCACCCTTTTAGACTTAAAATTTATTAGTACCATAAATAGGGAATGATTCACACAATTTTAAAAGTATAAGAAAGTATATATTATAGTCCTCGACTCCCAATGGTTCATCTTATGATTTTTTGACTTCATAGTGGTGCCAAAACAGTACACACTCAGGAGAAACTATCTCCCTGCCTGTGCACCCACCCTGTTTCATTCTCAGTGCAGTACTCAATAAATCACATGAGATGTTCAACAATTTGTTATAAAATAGTGGCTTTGTGGGATTTATAGTGGGATTTTTTTTTGCCTGACTATAGGCTAATATGAGTGTTCTGAGACTATTTAAGGTAGGCTAGGCTAAGCTATGATGTTTGGTAAGGTAAGCAAATTAAAAACATTTTGGACTTAACGGTCTTTCACCTTGGAACGGCTTTCCCAGTACGTGACCCCATCGTGAGTCAAGGAGCATCTCTCCTCTCCCTGGCGCCACTCCCAGGTATCACTCGTGCCCAGGAGGGAATCAGTCTTAGTTTCTTGTATGTTCTTTCAGAGATATTTTGTGTGTATGGAAATTAATTTACTTTTCTTTCTTTGTATAAATAGCATACTGTAAACACTATTCTGCACCTTGGGTTTTGTGTGTGGGTTTTTTTTGTTTTTTTGTTTTTTGTGGTTTTTTTTTTTGGTTAATATATCTTGGGAGATTTTCCAAATCATTATGTACAATTTTTTTTTTTTCTGAGACAAGGTCTCACTTTATCACCCTTGGTAGAGTGCCGTGGCGTCATAGCTCACAGCAACCCCAAACTCTTGGGCTCAAGTGATCCTCTTGCCTCAGCCTCCCAAGTAGCTGGGACTACGGGCGCCCGCCAGAACGCCCAGCTACTTTTTAGAGATAGGTCTCACTCTTGCTTAGGCTGGTCTCAAACGTATACTTTTGTTTTTTTTTTTTAACCAGCTAAGTATATGTTACTGTCATTCAATTTTTATGCTTATTGGTTATTTACTATGGGTCACATACTTTGCTAGGAGCCAAAAATATGAGAGCTAAAATGATAGGTGAGGCCTGTCTGTTCTGTGGGTCATTAGCTCTGGAATCCCAGTAAAACTGCATTAAGGCCAGGCCAGTTCTGTGATAAAGGGAGAAGAACGTGCAGAGGGAGTTCACAGGAGGGGGGATGTGGCGAGCACGTGGCTGGTGGGGTTGGGGGGACAGCCTTACCCAGGAGTGAGTAGGTGCTGGCTAGGGCAGGGAAGCGTGGAGTGTTTCAGACAGGAATAAAGGCAGGCTCTCAGAAATGGATTTAAACCTTTACAAAGCTACAGACATATGTATCAATAAAATAGAATAGAGAGCCCTAAAGTAAACACTAGTTTATGTAGTCCAAGGTCTTTGACAGACGTGTCAAGTCCACTCCATTGGGAAAGGACAGCCTCTTCAACAAATAGTGTGAGGAAAAGAAAGAAGTTGGACCTTTGCCTTAACCTTCCTAATGCCATGTCCCTTTAATACAGGGCCTGTGGGTCACAACTGCTGCCTTAAAGAAAAGTTAATAGAAAATGGATTCAAGATCTAAATATGCGACCTAAAACTATAAATCAGGAAAGAGAGAAGCCCATCCCTTACCTTAACAAAAGTTAATAGAAAAATGGATTCAAGACCTAAATCTAAGACTGAAAACTATAAAGTTCTTAGAAAAAGACATGAGAAAAGCTGCATGATGCTGGGTTTGGCAATGATTGCTTGGCTATGACAGCAAAAGCACAGACAATAACAGCAAAAATAGATAAGAGGGAGTACATTAAATGATAGAATTTTTGTGCATCAAAGGACAATCAACTGAGTAAAAAAGTAACCTGTAGAAAGGGAGAAAATATTCACAGATCATGTGTTCAATGAAGGGTTACTATCCAGAGTACACCCAAGGATAAAGAGCTGCTTCTACAACTCCATAGCAAACCAACAACAGAAAACCAATATAAAATGGGCCAAAGACTTGACCACACGTTTCTCTAAAGATAATATGTAAATGAGAAAAAGGGAAAGATAGTCCATATCACTAATTATTAGAGAAATGCAAATCAAAGCTACAAAAAGATACCACCTTGTCCGGACCAGCCCCACACTACACTGAGTGTTCTTTCCCAGTGCTTGGTGGTGATGAAAGATTGTAAGAAATAAAGATACAGGACAAAGATTGAAAGGGCTCAGGGCACCAAGGTCACCTAGAGTGAGGATGAGGCGAAGGCCACCAGCTCTGAGTGGCTGCCGTTTTATTGCTCTTCTTCTCAACCCCTTACTAAGCTAAACCCATAGGTCAGCGTTCTGTTATGCTTGCATTTTCCAACCGAATAATTTCCCTAATCACAAATTCAATCTATATTATTACTCTTACATTATTTATCAACTTCACAAACTATTCATAAAATGAGGAACTAGGAACAAAGTCCGAAAGCAGGATATTAAAGCAGACCCCAATCAGACCAGCAGGCAAGTTCCAGGGAAGGTTGTTAGACCCTCCGGCAGGTTGGGGGCAGATAGGCTGAGGCCAGGCCGTGTGGAGAGCTGGGGAGAAGACGCACGTCGCCCTTTCCTCCCTGAGAGACTCGCATCTGTCTTATGATCTGGTGTCTGTGCTGTCCCCAGCACGCCCTGCACCTCCTCATCATTCGACATGTTAATTGATGTTCCAGTATAATTCAAGGTAGTGAGTCTCCAGTTTGCTGCCAGAAATTATAAATTATAATGAAGTATGAGAGGGACATGTGATGCTTAGTTATAACTTACAAGCCCTCGTAATGAGCATACTTGCTTCCCAGTAGTATTCTCATGTCATGGGAAATAATACTGGTGATAACTGGTTTTTGAGCATTTTCCATGTGCAAGACACTCTGATAACTTTAACATTACTTGTTTTTGATAATCATTGAGATGTAAGTATTTTTATCTCCTTTAACAGATAAAGAAGCTGATGTTTGGGAAGTCTGATGATGGACCACTTTTGAATTTTGCATCTAATATATAATAAACACAAATTACAGTTCCCAGGTCATACGGCTGCTAAGTGTTAGAGATAAGATTTCTGTTTGAGCTGTCTTAACTGGGCCCCTGCACTCTGCTGTTTTCTCAGGGCCTGGGTTTTCTGTGAAACACTGATTTGTTACTGCGTGTGTGTCCTGTCTTTGGGGCAGTTTTCTCTTTTGTACCATGACCTAGTGGACAGGCAGCATTTTGGCCTCAGCCGGTGGTTTCCAGGCGTAAAGGGTAAGCCTTTCACAAACTTTGTTAACTGAGAATGACAGGATAGGCACAGTGATGAGAAATAAGCATTTACAAACTGTTATAGCAGTTTGATGTTGCTGTAACAACTAAAGCACAGGGTTTAGTATTTTAGAAAACTGTCTGCGATGCATTGGGAGGTAAAACTGGTAGACAGTTCGAGAAGGGTCAGTCTGAGCAGTTATAAAATAAAATCTGGGGAATCCTTAGGAAATGTAATTTGTATTTATTATATACAAATTAGATGTATTAGATGCAAAATTCAGAAGTGGTCCATCATTAGACTTCTGATATATAATGGGTACTTTTATTTGCATTAAAATTATTGAGGAATTATAACCAAATTTTAGTATTTAGGAGTTGACCACCTTTTCACATGAAAATCAAAGTTTTGCATCGGAAGTTTGCAGATGAAACTTCTTACAGAAAGTCCTTTCTGTGTTTTCAGTAATTTTCGTTAAGATTTTTTCTTTTAATATTGTGGGTATTATATATGTCCTAAGCTATATGAACTCTTTATATTCACGTTTAGATTTTTATAAGAAAATTTAGATTTCTTACCTGACTCAACCTTTTGGCATTAGACACGCATAAGAGTTATAAACTTTACAAACTCAGCTGGTCATTGTTGTCTTGCTTATTCATATCCGACAAAAGACATTTCCTAAAGGATGTGCATATTGAGATAATGTGGCTCCAAAATTATATTATTGCCTTGGTTACAGATAAATTGTCCCTATTTTCATTAATAGATATGACAGCTAACTTGCTTTTCAGGTTAATCTTCCCCTGTATCAAATGTTGTATATTTTATATTTTATTCTGAAAATCTCACTGAGGAAAGAGAAACATTGTTGTCAATAAAATCTATGTGCGCATTACTAGAGTTCAGGACAACTTAGTTATTTGGTGCTAATTTCATATGCCTTGATAAAAGCATGCTCATGAAAATGCTTTTGCCTGAGTTTGATTTAGTTTTGCTGATCTGTCTTCTGAATTCTGAACATTTTTAACAATAGTAAAAATATTTTAGATTGTGTTCATTCTAAGCATCATTCCATATATCGTCCATCTATTAGAATTTAACTATTTGATTAGTTAATAAGTTTATGGCTTTAATTATTTTAGTATACCAGACTTTTGTATCTAAAACACATATACTTTGTGCGTATATTGTGTGTGTTTATGGATAAATCTAGTTTTTTTTTTAGATTTTAGAAACCATAGATTGATGGTGAAACAGCTTGCATAATTTTTACTTTGTTTCCAGTCTTAACCATTATACTGAAACACTTTTGCTATGAATCTAGCTGGCCTCCTATTGTAAGTTCTATGAGCTCAGCATACAGACATATGTGACACATGGGCCCTGCTCTCAAAGAACTTTCACCTTGCAGAGGAATTGTTTAGCAAACTCTTCAACAAAACAAAATTCTTTTTGATATGAAAGGTAGAGATTATTTTGCTTCACACATCACTTGAGTTCGTATTTATCATGAGTTCCTCAGAGTACTTCACAATGCTGCCTTGTGTTTGCTCTCCTGAGAGCTTAGACCATGAGGACACAGAGTCCCCCGTGTCTGCAGGGGTCCGTGCTGGCACCCCCAGGGCGTGTCTGGAGCAGCGGGTGTCCTGAACCTACCTGCGTGATGTTTCCTCATGCACGCACACCGGCAATAAAGCTTACCTTATAAATTAGGCACAGTATTATTGTGCTTTGAGGCCATTGTTAAGCAAAATGAGGGTTGACCTGATACTACCGGGTGAAAATGTGTGGCTAGCGCCCGGGCCGTGGAGGTGGGACAAAGGGTGGACTCGTGCGCTGCAGTTTGAGGATCCATCACACTGCTCAGAATGGCGTTTCATGTAAAACTTATGAATTGTTTATTTTGGGAATTTTCTATTTAATATTTTTGATACGCAGTTGACCATGAGAAACTGGAAACCTCACAGACAGCAAAACTGTACATCAGGGGCAGGACTTGTTACTTCGCACAGTGTTTGTTTTCCTCTCCTAAACTTTGTTAGTTTAAGCCCCTAGAATCAAAGAGCCACAATTTTGAAGAGAAAAATAGATTGCTTTAGGGTTACCTTATTTTGTCGTCCACTCTCACCCTCCCAGTTAGGAGTGAAACTATCATGAGGTCAGGTTATTCTCCCTAATCAGCAACCAAATATAGTCCTGGCACCTGTACCCAAAAGGAGCTCATTTATATGTCAGGTGACTGCACCTAAGGTGATTGTTCTTTCCAAAGGTGGGGTTTGGGCTTCTCTTGTTTCATGGTTGCAGATAGAAGAATTGAGGTAGAGAACTGGGAAGCTTGTATTGCCTCTCTTTGGCATAACCTT
Source organism: Arctocebus calabarensis (assembly GCA_963573935.1). NCBI lineage: Eukaryota > Metazoa > Chordata > Mammalia > Primates > Lorisidae > Arctocebus > Arctocebus calabarensis. The sequence goes on from CAUYON010092381.1 coordinate 29,555, forward strand.
AACCAAGGAAATTTTTATTTAAAAATCAAGGTCACTGTAGGCTTTTCCAATACAAATAGGTTTTACTCACATGGGCTTTATTCTTTACTTGTTCTTAACCTTCTTGTAAAGCACTATCGTTTGAGAATATCATGAAAGTGGTGGACTTTCTCCCCAATAAAATGTAAGACATAAATTGTACATGTCATTCTAGATGATTCACGGAGCCCAGTAGCCCAGTGGTTCTCAACTTTCCTAATGCCGCGGCCCTTTAATACAGTTCCTGTGGGTCGCGACCCACAATTTGAGAACCGCTGCTGTAGCCTATTATTTATGTATACATATACACAGATTCATTGAGATACTATTCACAGACAATGCAATTTACCTAGTTAAAGTGTGTATTTAAGCCAAGCATGGTGGCTCACATCTGTAATCCTAACTTTCTGGGAGTCCGAGGTGAGTGGACTACTTGAGCTCAGTAGTTCAAGATCAGCCTGAGCAAGAGTGATACCTCATCTCTACTAAAAAAAATAGAAAAATTAGTTGGGCATTGTGGTAGGTTCCTGTACTCCCAGCTACTCAGAAGGCTGAGGCAGGAGGATCACTCAAATCTAGGCATTTGAGGTTACCGTGAGTTATGACATCACAGCACTGTACCCAGAACAACAGTGAGACTCTGTCTCAAAAAAAAAAAATACATATACATATATACACACACCCACACACATATATATATAAATATGTAAGAGTTGACCAGGCACAGTGACTTACACCTGTAATCCAAAGCACCAGGATTGCTTGAGGCCAAGAGTTCAAGACCATCTCTTTTATAGAGACCCCTTTCTCTATAAAAAGAATTAGCTGGGTGTAATGGGTACATGCCTGTAGTCCCAGCTATTTGGGAAGCTGAGGCAGGAGTTCAAGGCTCCAGTAAGCTATAATTGAAACACTGTACTCCAGCCTGAGCAATAGTGTGAAATGCTGTCATTTAAAACAAAAAAATAGCGTATAATACACTGGTTTTCAATATATTCACAGAGTTGTATAACCATCATTACAATCAATTTTAGAACTTTTTGTTACCCCCAAAAGAAACCTCATACTCATTAGAACTTTGCATTTCCCCTCAATTTCCTCTTCCCACTCTGATCAACCACTCAGTTGACTAGAAATTGACTTGGAATTGACTCTCTGCCCTGTTTGTCTATTCTGGACATTTCAGGTAAATGGAATCATATATAGAACACACTTTTAGCATAGTGTGTTCAAGGTTCATGCATGTTTTACGATGTCATTCTTTTCATGACTGAATAATATTCTCTTGCATGTTAGTTATTGATTCATCAGTTGATGGACAATGGGTTGTGCCCTCCCAGCTACTGTGAATGACACTTCTGTGGGCAGTCACGTGAAGGCGTTTGTGGACTCGTGTCTTCATCTCTCTTTGGGTTTGTGCCATACTCGGGCAGAATTGCTGAGTCCTTAATTCTGTGTTTAACCTTTTGAGAACTGCTGGACTACTTTTTAGAGCAGCCACTCCAATTTATATTCCCTCAGCAGTGTATCAGGGTTCCAGTTTCTCATCTTCAATGATTGTCATTGCCTGTCTTTTTATTTTAGCCATCCTGTGATGTGCAGTGCTGTGCAGTGGTTCTGGTTTCTGTCTCCCTGGCGGTTAGTGATGCTGAGTGTCATTTTATGTACTTGTTCACCATTTGTATATTTTCCTTGTAAGAATATCTGTTCACATCCTCTGCCCATTTAAAAATTATTTGTTCTTTTATTATTGACTTGAAAGAGTTCTTTATGTTCTAAAATTGAAATCTAGTTCAAGTTCCTTGTCAATATATGGAAGATACATTTTCTCCTTTCTATTGTCTTTTCACTTTCTTGATGTTACTTTTGGAAGTTTAGTTTATCTATTTTTTCCTTTGTTTTCTTGCAGTTTTTGGTGTTATTCTAAGACTTTGGCCATAGGTCACGAGAACTTATTTCTGTTTTTTCTTCTAAGAGTTGTTTTAGTTCTAGGTATAGTATTTAGATCTATGATCTGTTTTGAGTTAATTTTTTTTTACTGTAGTTTATCCATTTTATTATTTTTTTTTTATTGGATCATAGCTGTGTACCATAATTCAATCATGGGGTACAGTGTGCGGGTTTCACATACAATCTGAGATATTTTCATCAACTTGATTGACATAACATTCATGAGATTTTCTCATTTACTATGTGAAAACATTTTTGATCCATATTTAGAAGTTTTCTCCTGACCCTTCAAATAT
>CAUYON010092385.1:0-82432 GCA_963573935.1 Arctocebus calabarensis
GCTGGGAGAACTGGATATCCACATGTAAAAGATTGAAACTGAATATGCACCTTTCTCCACTCCCAAAAATTGATTCAAGTTGGATAAAGGACTTAAATTTAAGGCATGACACAATAATAATCCTGAAAGAAAGCATAGGAACAACACTGGAAGATATCAGCCTGGGGAAAGACTTCATGAAGAAGACTGCCACGGCAATTGCAACAACAACAAAAATAAACAAATGAGACTTAATTAAACTCAATAGCTTCTGTACAGCTAAGGAGACAGCAACCAAAGCAAATAGACAGCCTACCCAATGGGAAAGGATATTTGCATATTTTGAGTCAGACAAAGGCTTGATAACTAGGATCTGTAGAGAACTCAAATTAATCCACATGAAAAAAGCCAACAATCCTATATATCAATTGGCAAGAGTCATGAATAGAACCTTCTCTAAAGAAGACAGATGAATGACTAACAAACATATGAAAAAATGCTCATCATCCCTAATTATTAGAGAAGTGCAAATCAAAACCACCCTGACATACCATCTATCTCCAGTGAGAATGGCCCACATCACAAAATCTCAAAACTGCAGATGCTGGCGTGGATGTGGAGAGAAGAGAACACTTTTACACTGCTGGTGGGACTGCAAACTGATGCAACCTTTTTGGACGGAAGTATGGAGAACTCTCAAAGAACCACCTCTTTGAGAGTCAAATGGTTTAGGTAAAATTTACAGGGCTCTAGAGATAGTGTAAAACAAAAACCTGGTTTGACATAGTAGATAGAATTTTTGCTCTTAGCTTTATTTTTTCACTTTCTTCTGAGGATCTTAAGATTCCAAGTGCTTAAGAGACCCCACTAAGTCACATACTGATGGCGGCCATTAGGTTGAGTCCTATGAGTAGATTTCAGGTCCACTGAACCTTGTGCCTCAGGCTGTATGGAAGAAGGAGGTACTATTTCTCTAATTGTAGCCTTTATTCGTCTTTACCTACAGTTCATTATCTCACTTTAACAATGCAGTTTTGTTAAGAAATGATTGTATAAATATGTTTTTATGGCTGAAAAGACACTTATGAAACCTTTAGGGTGGGAAAAAAAAGTTATTGCCTCTTCCTATTTTATGATATTGGCTTTTGATTATAGAATGTTTTAAGGAAACCTCCCAGTGGTAAAAATGGATGATTTTTATACACTATAGTTATCTTTTTATTATCCCCAGTGCTAAAATTAATTTCTCTTCTAAATTCTTATATAATCCATTCAATATTCATAGCACCAAAAATCCTCCCTTCCAGCCTAAAGCAAAACATGTTTATCTCTTTCTTTGTTGCTAATTTTATGTGGTTCCTCTTCAGAGAAAAATATTTACAAAAAGTATAGATTGATGTCATGGCTGTATACTGAAAACATTATTCTTACCTAGGAAAAAGTACTGAAAAAAAATCTGTTTCTGGTTGTGTTGCAAAGATCATTGTTATTTTTACACTATGTTAAGTGACTATATTTTTGTGTGTGTGTCAAGGGGTAAACATATTATTAGAAACCAGAGATGCCTTTAAAGGAAATGCAAGATATACTAAAATTCATGATGACCATCACTTGATTCTAAAAATCATCAACTGTAACGAAACAGCCACCATTCTTCAAATAGATGATTAATGCTATGGATGAATGACTGCTGAGTTACAAAGCTATTATGTAATAGACTTTCTAATCACACATTTTTCCCTACAGAGAAGATAGATCCACCCAATTTGGGTTTAAACTATTTATTATATAATAATATGAGCACAGTAGAAGACAGAATAACCTTCAAAATTATGTGTAAAGCATTTTTAGTAGTCTATGAAAAGATAAACAATATAAATGAGGCAGTTAATAACAAGTAACATTTTTTAAAGCATGTATTCTATGCCAGGCAATTTACATAAATTGTATGACTTAAACTAATCTTCACTAACAGTGTTATGAGGTTGTAACCATAACACTCCTGTTTTACAGACTAGGAAAACAAGGACAAACACGGTAAATAAATATGTCAAGGATGCACAAGTAGGTAAATGTAGACTCAAACCCAAGCATTTAGACTGAGGAGTGGAAGTCATCACCAATATAGCATCATAGTGAAAATGTTATCACAGGCTACACTGAGAAAGCTGTCTCAGGTCAAAAGGTTGGGCAACATTTTAGTCCACTGTATAGGTCTTTTTCTCCACCCCAAATTAAACAAACTGCACAGAAGAATTATGTACTCAAGGAGCTGTCCATTGAGAAACAAAGAAAAAATTCTACCCTTAGGCTTCTTAAAATCACTACTTACATTATGCCTAATATTCTCAGGCTTATTAGAGTCACCACTCAATGACTGTAAGAATACAAGCTCCTTCTTTTTATGAGATTGTATTGTTTTCACGGACTTCAATCCAAAGTTAAATCAAATGTTTCCCTACAGCATACCAATGGGTTTCAAATTGTGGATTATGGAAAGAGGGATAGGAAAATTGTTTTGCATAATAGATCAGAAAATCCAATTTTTGTGTGTATTAATGGAAGGTGACATTGATAGAAATTCCAAAGCTTATATAGTGTTTGATATATAAAAAGTTCAAAATAAATGTTGATAAAGTACTAATAGAATCTGAAACACAGACTTGCCTTTTGATGAACTTTTTCCTAATATCATCTCCAACTGTATCTCTAGAACAAGATACGCTTTCCTACATGTTTATTGTTCCTAAGTTATTTCTTAAAAAGTCTTTTCTTCTGGATCTTTCTCCAAATGGCAGTCAAGCTACTACCTATTTAGAAACTTTCTTCCTCAGTCTACAATTCCATTGCTATTCTGAGAGGGTTCCTAATGCTATCACCAGCCCTTTGTCCTGCTGGGATTGGTAAATCTTCCAGCATAAAAGATATGTGCTTTTGGAGGGGAGGTAAAGGTAACATTATAAAATGAACTAATACTTCTCAAATTTACCCATGGAATTAAAACTGATTTTCAAAAAGATACTGACTTGGTGCCTGTAGCTCAGCGGCTAGGCAGGGGCTGGCAGGTTTGAACCTGGCCCTAGCCTGCCAAAAAATGATGAAAACTACAGCAAAAAAAATAGCTGGGTGTTGTGGTGGGCACCTGTAATCCCAGCTACTTGGGAGACTGAGGCAAGAGAATCGCTAAGCCCTAGACTTTGAGGTTGCTGTGAACTTTGATTACATGGCAATGGGACAGAGTGACATAGTGGGAATCTGTCTCAAAAATAAATAAATAAATAAAAGATACAATTACTTCTCTTGCAATTTATAAAAAGGCAGGAAAATAATAATAATCAAAGATTAATAATTAATATTATAATAATAATTAATGATTTAATTCAATAATTAAAGATAGTAAGAGAAGTGAGGGTTAGGGTTAGGGTTAGGAACAGGAGAGTTCCATACATTATGTATTAGAAATAATTCCATTTTGTTCTAAGTGATTTTTTCCTCCCAATTCTGGAAAAGAAGTAGACAAGAAAAACCTTCTAATTTATTAATTCCAAGTTTTACTAAATAGCCATTTATCATTTTAAATATTTAATCCTTTTCCCACTGATTTGAAATGTTACTTTTTCATATGCTAGGTTTCACTGGGCTACTTTATTCACAAATTTACTCTTTAAGATGAAAATCTCTCTTTAAAAAAACCCAATTGAGATTTTAATGAAAATTTCATGATATTTTCAGATCAGAACTGAAGTCTTTCTAACATTGGTTCCAATGAAACAAAAAAAATCTGTGTGTATAAAATTATTCAGATTCAGTTTTGCTCTTTCTCCCTTAAATAACTATGCATGCTTCAAAGTATATTTCATTACATTTTAATGGATTATTTTTGATACACAGGAAAACTATCAACTTAATATATAAGTACATTATATGTATACTAGAATTTTCTAAAATGATGCCAAACTTTGCACTGTGTAACACACTAGATATTTCTCCAGAGAAAATAATGTTTGCAGTGGAAGTATAAGTATACATAAGTATGTATTAAGTATACTTATAAGTATATATAAACATATATTAAGTATACGTACCTGAACACCTTAATGAACTATCTTTTTAGCATCTAGGGGAATTTTTTGCCTTAATCTAAAAATATAGAGAATTATCTAATATATTTGTTAATGTGGAAGCATTCTTGGTTTATAAAGCCCTACTTGATGTGAGGTAGTGAATATTGGACACAATAAATACAAATTTTTTTTCAATTAAAAAATTCCTACTTGTTATGTACATCCTTGGAACACACTGCTCAATATACATCTCCCATTACAATAAAAAATATAGAAAAAGATCTTAAACTCATGCATTTTAGGTTGTGTGATAGGGCGAAAGGTGAACAAAACATTGCCTCTTTCTTTGAATAGATTATCAGATTATCAAGATTTTCAGAGTTTACAATATAATCAGAAAAAGATAACAAAAGCAATTCTTACATAAACTGGATTCAATTGTGACCGAAGTACATTACTTAAACATTAATTTTTAATTCAACTTGTTATATGTTGTTTAGGATATTGCGTCCTCATTTATAAGTGAAATATGTTTGTAATTTCCCTTTATAACAATATATTTTCTCTAATTTTAATATCAGGTGGATCTGGATTAAGTAGAATGACTTTGAATTATTTCTTCTTTTTCTTGTCTGTAAGATTTGGCATAATCTGTTTTTTGAAATTATCTTTTACTTTTATTTATAAATATTAGTTGTCTATTTTTTTGAGACTTTCAAAAAAAAAACATATGTTAACTGATGACTCCATACTGACCCTCAGAATTAAAGCATTCTATAATAGACATACTCTTATTTGACAATGCGAATGTTACTTTCTTTGCATTATTTTTATTAATATTGCTTAATATTTTGATGCCTTAACTGTCTGATTTCTTTTCTAAATGTATTTGTCTTCTTTCATTCTTTTTGAGGTTTTTGTTTCTAGTTCTTATCTTAAACACTGTTACTGTTATTAAATATTAAGCCTTTTTAATTCTGTGAAGGCAAAAAGTGGAAACCTAATAAACACATGTATATGTAAAAATAAAAAAAAAACACAAAAAAAGAGCATTGAATAAGATACTAGATTTCAGCATGCTATTCTAAGATTGTCAAGATTTGATGACAAAAAAGAATTGGGCATGCTACTGTATTCTGTAATTGATGAGACGATGTTGTGAGAGATGATTTAATTCCTCCTCTACAGCCTTAGTTCCAACATAGAATTTAAGTCACGGATATTTTACCACATATTATGTAAGTGAGTTGACTCACAAATTTACATTAACAATTCAAAAGCCAGTGGGGATGTATTTACTGATAGGTTTGTAAGATGTTTGAAAACTGATAACATTTCCAAAATCTTCCAAAGTATAAAGAGTAAATCAACTTTACTATAAAGAGAAGCATTAATTGTGAAGATTCTTCTAAAATGATGCCAAACCTTACACTATATAACACATTAGATATTTCTCCAGGTGGCAAATAATGTTCACAGTGCAGTATTATGTATTGTCAAACTTGAAATGCCACTTGATAGCTTGTGGGTTTTGTTTTTTTTTCAATTTATTTAAAGAAAATTCTGATCAGTAAAGAAATATCACGTCAACATAAGGGCTCACTAAAGAAATCCTTAGAAATTCTATAGATAAGTAGTAAAAACTTCTTTTAAAGTACCATTTTTTGCTTTATAACCCTATCTTTCCAGCATTTTGACATTTGAAATTCTAATTAGTTTCCAAAATATTCATTGTTTTAAATGATTGCTATTGTTTTTAGTTAACACAATAAATTACATGATGCATAGTCACAAATTAACTTCTAGCTATTCTAAGTTTCACTCTTCATTTCTTAAAAACTTTAAAATTTAACTCACAATTTTTTTTCTGATTAAATGTCAGAATATTTGAACACTCTTATAATAGGAAAGCTTTCCTTAAATACACCCTACCTTATATATTCATGAGAATTATGTAAAATTTATGATATTTACTTGAATCATAAAAGTTTGTTTAAAAATAAATATAAATATAAATTCCATAACAAAATACTTTAGAAGAAGTATTTACTGATTTATGTAGTAAAATAATTTGAAAACAAATGCTGTAATGTCATTAGACCTTTTGAAAAAGAAGTTTCACTTTCTGTTTCACTCATTTTAAAGTATGCCTTAGTATGCCTTTTTTTTCCTATAGAAAAATTTGAACATTGTTGCCCTAGAACACTCTGAATTTTCACTATACCAAGTTACCCTTAAGAAATTAAATATCAACAACTCAAAATAGTAGTTTCTGTACTCCAAAGAATGAATGGTATTCAAGGCTCAATGATTAAAATCATGGCCATAAGTTGAAGACTTCTCTGCTAGTATTTATGGATTTTCAAGCATGCTATTAGCTGAATCAGAAATAAAGTCTGGGGCAACTCCAAAAGTAAATATGCTATCCTAAAATAGAGGATGTGTGAGATCTCCACATGAGTTGGCTGCGCCACAAGGAAAGGATTTCATAGCTCCATATACTTATGTCCTCTATGTGCATAATGAATTGAAAAAATTATAATAAATTGAAGCAGATAAAAGCTGGTATATCTCCTTTGATCCCCATCTGCAAACCTTCATTTTAAACTTTGGGTAACTAAAGAAGACTTCACATTTCCATCCGTAACTGGACTCAGGAGGGATAAGGAACATTGCTCAATAAACATTGCTCCATTGAGCAACATTCAATGGAAAGTGGAGGTGTTAAGGGCATCTACAAGCAATGGTGACAAGAACCTGCCAGACTCCCACTTTCTGAGATTGACAGGCCATGGGGAACAGACCATGGGGAACAACTCACTTGCACAGCAGAAGAGTCAGCAAGACAGACAGAGTGAGTGAGCCCTGATTCTGTTCTTTAGCAGCTGTGTGATTTGACTGTGTATGGCTTAGGCAACCTTTCTGATTTTTTTTTCCCAATCGATGAAACAGTGATTATAATATCTCTTTAGATGATTGAAAGGATTAAATAAGTCAATGATTCAAAATTCCTAAACGAGTAGAAGGTAAATAGTAGCTCCTCATTCCTTATTAAGTTTTCTATTTATTTTGTCTCTAGACGTGTATGTATCTTGAAATATCCTGTTGTGCATGATAAATACATAAAATGTTATCTGTCAATTAAAAAAAGAGAACAGAAAGAAAAAGAAATCCGTAATACCTATGGAAATACTAGAAGTCAGAAAAAAAATAATCAGTCATAACCAATGACCTACAAACAACCACTGTTAACCTTCCAGAGAACAAATATAAACATTTTATAATATTTAGCACATTATTTTACTTTGCAAAAATATTAAAATAGATCTTAGATGTCTTTACCCTCATCATTTTAATATCTGCAGAGTATTCTCAAATTTAGATATAACTGATACTATTTGATTGGATAATGTGGCTGTTTTCTTCACTTTTTTTTCTACTAACATTGACAACTCTGTAAGGAGCATTTTTTTGTTTGTTTTTTTGAGACAGAGTCTAACTTTGTCCCCCTTGATAGAGTGCCGTGGTGTCATAGCTCACATCAACCTCAAACTCTTGGGCTCAAGCAATTGATTCTCTTCCTTCAGCCCACCACAATGCCTGGCTATTTTTTCAAGATAAAGTTTTGCTCTGGCTCAGGCTAGTCTTGAACCTGGGAGCTCAGGTAATCCTCCATCCTCGGCCTTCCAAGTGCTAGGATTACAGGTATGAGCCACCACACCTGGCAGCTTAAGGAGCATTCTTATATATTATATCTTTTTGCATTTGGCCAAATATTTCCTTAAGAAATAGTTTAACCATAAATACATATACATATACATTATTAAACTCCTATATATTCTTATATATAAATAATTTGATAAAATTATTACACAATAAGGCTATATTCCCCATCAGATGCATGCTCCTCAGCTGCATTTTGATCTTTTTCCATTCAGAAAGTTCAAAACTCAATAATACCCAACATTTTAGGAGAGGCACGCCTAACCCTCATTTTAGAAGTTTTATATGTTACTTATGAAATGTTTAAAAACATTTAAAGTTATCAAACTTTCCAAGATAAATTTCAGCTCAGTGAGTCCAGTCAGAATTCTCCAACCTGCCGGCCAAACTCAGATTATTTGAGAACTGTTCACTTGTCCATGACATTGGATATCACAAAAAGTATCCACAGACCTTTTTTTCCCCCTCATCAGCTTTCATTAGTGTTTGTGTACTTTAATATGTGACCCAAGGCAACTCTTAGTCTTCCAATGTGGCAAAAAAGAAAAAAGGTTGGACACCTCTGCATGGGTAAGGAACACATTGCTTAAAGTTCACATTTGATGTCAACATGATTGCATCTCATCTTTAAGAACATAAAGCAGCAGAGGCCCTTACAACAGTTCCCTTAACATGTTGCAAACTTGACCCAAACACTGGCTGAAATACACAGCCCAGATGTGGTGATGGTTATTACCACTGTTCAAGAAGAAAGCACCACTAAGCCCCATACCACTGGGAGTGTTGAAGTCTTCTATATAATAGGAAAAATCTAATTTGAACTCAGCAGGACCTCATCTGGAGATCCCATGGAGACTCAACAAATAAATGCAGTCTTTTTGCTTAATTTTTAAGCAATAATTAGAATTTCACGGGTAATTTGGAATGGACTCAGGCAACCTGTGATGCTGCTGAATACCTGGAAAGCCTGAAATATGTAATAGCATAATCAAGACACTAATACCAACTTCATTCTCTTCACTAAATCCATTTGTAATCTGACATCTAAAATCCCTTCAGACACATTACCCAAGGTAGAATTCTACTACAGCCTTCCAAATGACTTGATAGAGAAGACAGAAAGCTCACCGAAGGTCCTGGGTCACTTTCTTTTCTTTTCTTTTTTTTTTTTTTTTTTTGTGGCAAGACTGCATATATTTTTTTTAATTTTTTTTATTAAATCATAGTTGTGTACATTAATGCAATCATGGGGTACAATGTGCTGGGTTCATATACAATCTGAAATATTTTCATCAAACTGGTTAACATAACCTTCATGGCATTTTCTTAGCTACTGTGTTAAGACCCATATATTCTGCATTCATAAAGTTTCACCTGTACCCTTCTAAGAAGTACCATAGGTGTGGTCCCACCAATTACCCTTGCTCCACTCATCCCCGCCCTCCCTTCCCCTCTCTTTCTCCCTTCCCCATATTCTTGTGCTATAACTGGATTATAGCCTTCATATGAAAGCAATAAATTACCTTTACAGCAGGGCTGAGTACATTGGATATTTTTTCTTCCATTCTTGATATACTTTGCTAAGAAAAATATGTTCCAGCTCCATCCATGTAGGCACAAAAGAGGTAAAGTCTCCATCTTTCTTTAAGGCTGCATAATACTCCATGTTGAGATATATATATATATACCACAATTTGTTAATCCACTCATGGGTCAATGGGCACTTGGGCTTCTTCCATGACTTAGCAATTATAAGTTGGGCTGCAATAAATATTCTGATACAGATATCTTTGTTATAATATGATTTTGCATCTCCTGGATATATATCTAGCAGAGAAATTACAGGGTTGAATGGTAGGTCTATTTTTAGACCTCTAAGTGTTCTCCAAACATCTTTCCAAAGGGACCTTATTAGTTTACAGTCCCACCAGCAATGTAGTAGTGTTCCCTTTTCTCCACATCCACGTCAGCATCTCTGGTTTTGGGATTTTGTGATGTGGGCTAATCTTACTGGAGTTAAATGATATCTCAAAGTAGTTTCGATTTGCATTTCTCTGATTATTAAGGATGGTGAACATTTTTTCATGTGTCTGTAGGCAGTGCACCTGTCTTCTTCAGAGAAGTTTCTCTTCAAGTCCCTTGCCCACCCTGAGATGGGATCACTTGTTCTTTTCTTGTTAATAAGTTTGAGTTCTCTGTGGATTCTGGTTATTAAATCTTTGTCAGAGGCATAACCCGCAAGTATCTTCTCCCATTCTGAGAGCTGTCTGCTTGTTTTTCTTACTGTGTTCTTGGCTGTGCAGAAGCTTTTTAGTTTGGTCAGGTCCCAGTTTTTGATTTTTGATGCTGCTTCAATTGCCTGGGGAGTGCTCCTCATAAAATATATGCCTAGGCCTGGATTCCTTCAAGAGTTTTCCCTGCTCTTTCTTCTAGTATTTTTATAGTTTCACGTCTTAAGTTTATATCTTTAATCCAGTGAGAGTCTATCTTAGTTAATGGTGAAAGGTATGGGTCCAGTTTCAGTCTTCTACAGGTCGCCAGCCAGTTCACCCAGCATCATTTGTTAAATAGGGAGTCTTTTACCCACTGGATGTTTTTAATTGGCTTGTCAAAGATCAAATAATGGTAAGTAGTTGGGTTCATCTCTTGGTTCTCTATTATGTTCCATACAGCTACTTCTATATTTTTGTGACAGTACCATGCTGTTTTTATCACTATCGATTTATAGTATAGTCTGAGGTCTGGTAGCGTGATTCCTCTTGCTTTGTTTTTATTTCTGAGTAATGTCTTAGCTATTGGAGGTTTTTTCTGATTCCATATAAAATGAAGTATTGTCTTTTCGAGATCTTTAAAGTATGACAAAGGAGCTTTAATAGGGATTGGAGGTAGAATGCTGGCCTGCCCTCAAACCTAGCTTGACTCAGGAAGCCTCTGGTGATTGTTTGTTCCTGAAGTGTAGCTATTGCTTTCCTATACCACACTGAGTCAAAATTTCCTCTACTTGAGTTTTTTATACAAAATTATTTAAAATTTTCATGACTGCTTTCAGTATGAAATATAGAAACATTTAAAAATAATTAATGTTAAGAAATAAAAAGAGTAAACAAAGCTACACCCACAAAGTTTTGCTAAAAAGCTACCACAGAGTGTAGTGATAAAAAATCTTTTATTATATAGAATGTAGAAGGCTTTGCATAAATCTTTGAGTCATGCTTTGGACCAAAATGATACAAACACAGAAAAAGAAAGGTGCTAGAAATGGATGCCTGAAAGTACATCAGAACTGACTCTTGCACATTTAATATTCAAGTATCAATGAATGTAGAAGTGTCATATCACTGTTTTAAGTTAATATTCCTGGACGTCCTTCAAGAATCACTGCTCTCCCTCTAATAAGAAATTAAGATAGATTCAAATTATTGTATTTTATTTCTTCCAAGCATACTTAAAAGGGCACTAACACCACTGGATTTAAATATTAATTATTGGCCAAAAATATCATATTTTTGTTTCCTTATTGACTCTGTTAACCTAAAACTGCAAAGACCTTATATTTTGTTTAGAATATATAAAATTCCACTAATCAGATCAAGAACAGTAATCTACTACATTCTTCTTACAGGCACACTTTTTAAAGCCCTGTGCATTCATCCTTTTCTCTAACATTAGCTTTTCAATCACTGTATTTCAAAAATAATCCAAAATAAGGAAATAAGAATCAGTTCTTTTGCATGGAAAGGAAAGTGAGCACCACTTCCAGAGGCTGAAACTTACTATAGAAGAGAACCCTGGGAGTCAAAATTACCTTATGCATATCATTCTCTTTACTGGGGTTCATTTATTTATCTGTGTAATAAGGGGAATAAACTGAACTATTAATTCTTTTTTTTTGAGACAGAGGCTCAAGTTGTCACCCTGGATAGAGTGCTATGGCATCACAGCTCACAGCAACCTCCAATTCCTGGGCTCAAATGAGTCTCTTGCCTCCGCCTCCCACGTAGCTGGGACTACAGGTGCCCGCCACAACATCCGGCCCTTTTTTTTTTTTTTTTGGTTGCAGCCATTGTTGTTTGGCGGGTCCGAGCTGGATTTGAACCTGCTAGCTCAGTTGTACGTGGCTGGCACCTTAGCCCGTTGAGCCACAGGCACCAAGCCTGAACTATTGATTCTATAGGCTTTTGTCAACTGTGAAAGTTCATGGCCTTCCTCCCAAACATTCAAAAATTCAAGATGTCAGTTGAATTTAGTAAAATGTATTTCCATACATTCTAACTACTTCTAAATAATGAAATTATGAGCTCCACTCTAGATATTACCAATTTCATGTCTCTTAATGACCATGAAGAATTTTGAAAGCAATCAACTAACTAAAAATTAAAATACAACAAAAACAGTTCTTATTCTAACATGAGAACCATCCAAGGAAATATTCGGGAGCCATTTATCATTTAGCAGTCACCCCTGGATAGACTGAATAAAAGAGAAGCATGAAAAAGCCAAGTGTTTTGTCCTCATTATGAGAGAAGAAAGGTGAAGGGATAAACCATCATGAACATGAACACTCACTAAATCCCCTTGTCTCTATTAATAATTTTCTTTTAGAAAAAATATTATATCCTGCAGCCCTTCCTATGATGAGGAAAATTGATTTCATTGTTCAAATACCAACCCTCCCAGCTAGGAGAGCAACAAGGGGAAAAAAAAGAAGTCATTCAAAAACAATAAAACAAGGTAAGTGGTTTGAAGTCCCCAGTATATAAGGTCTATGGTTCCTGTGGGTGCAGAATTTCAGCTTTTTAAAATTTGAATATGTGTTTTCTCTCTGAGTTCCTTTGCTCTGAGGATAATGCTGCTGAGTCCCTTGCAGAGGAGAACAATTAGAACATTCAAGACTGAATAGTCAGGATATGACTTCCTTCCTGCCTGCCTGTCCTTAAGTAAACTAAGCACCTTCAACTTTTCAGGACTTTTTGTTTTTCTGTGTTTGGTTGGTTGGTTCTTTTCTTTTTTCACTGTTTCTTTTCTTGCCTCCCACATATAAAATAAAAGGGCTGAGGGGATGACCTTGAAGTCAAGGTAGAATAATGGAAAGAAAATAACCTTAGGGATCCAGTATATGTGGCTCCATTTGTAAAATAAATATCAGAGGATTGTTGTAGGGATAAGATGTATATAAAGTGCCTATTATTTCATGCAATCTTTAATGGGTAGCTGATGAATGGATTTGTTGGTTTGCTTGTTTCTAGTTGCTGTTGTAGTCCCTATTTTATTCTCCCTTCCCTTCTCTTAGTTTATAATCTCTTCTCAGGTAATAACTGAATTTCTACAATGGATCTCCCTCACACATGCAACGATTATAGATCCTTGTATATAATATTCTTTTCTTTGTCAAAGTAAAAATCAATTTAATTGAAGGGAGACTAATTTTTATTGCTGTATATTGTTGTGTTCTATTTTATCACTAGTCATTGTTAATCTCTTATTGTGCCTAATTAATTTTTTAACTTATTATCTTTATTTCAGATTAATAGGAGAGTACAAATGATTAGGTAACATTGTTTGTGTTTCTCAAGGTAAAGTTCAAGATGTGGTTGAGCCCTTCAATCCAGGGATGTGCTGTATACGCTTACATTGTGCACTTTAGATGAGAGCTTACCAAAACCCCTGTTTTCTCCTTTCCCTTTCTCCTCTCCTATCTCCCCTCACTTGAGTATAATTGTGTTTTTTCAATCCTATAGGCATGTAATCATTTATCTATTGGTTTCATATTATTATTGAGTACATAGAATACTTGCTTTTCCTTTCTTGTGATAATTCACTAAGGAGAATATTCTTCAACTCCATCCAGGCAAATACAAAAGATGTAAAGTCACCAATCTTTTCATATGGCTGAACAGCATTCCATGGCATACATATACCACCATTTATTAATCCATTCATGGGTTCATGGCCACTTGGGTTGATTCCACACCTTGGCAATTGTGAACAAAGTTGCAATAAAGATTCTAGTGTACATGTCTTTATGAAAAAATGAAGGGAGATTATTGATAAGTGATTTCCATTTCAGGTTTTATGCCATTAAAAATGTTTCCAAACATATTAATCAATGTTAAACTTTACTGAAATGTTTTAAACTCAAATTATTTTTGTTAATAAAATTTTGTTTGATATTCTTGATATTTTTAAATGGGACTGTATTAGTTACTTAAAGAAATATTTCAAATAATAAACATTTAGCCCTTAGCAAAATGCCTGAAAGTCTTGAATGGCCCTATAAAAATGCATACATTATAAACTCAATGAATAAATTATAAATCTATCTTGAAATAAAAAAAAGTTACGCACAGGTAAAAAGAAATCTGAATTTCTTTTTAAGAAATCTATGTTGTGTCAAGTCTTTATTTAAAAAAATGCTGTGAGCAGTAGTCAATGGACAGGAAAATAATTTGCCTTTAGCAAGGTGGAATTAATTACCTTTCAACCACTTATCTTTAAACAGACAGCTGCGGTTTTCTGTTATGCATTTTAAAATGCAACAGCCCTTTTGAGTGCTTTATTTTTGAAACTATTAACTATGCTATTTTCCCTTTTGACAGTTTAAAACTTAGTAACTGAATTATGCTTTTATTTTTTAATATTAATGGCACAGATTTAGAGCCCCACCAGCTTAAGTGTTTGGTCTTAAGTTACTACAACACCTTTTTAATACTGCATAGATTTTCCTAACATATTTACCAAGAATAATCTAGTAAAATATATTTGGCATTGAACCTGATTTTCTTTAAAGTATATTATGTGTATATCTGTATTTAAATACAAGTATTATCTAGTTTTTTCTCTCCACAGAAAAAAAGAATATAGGGTGCCACAGTAACTAAAAACACAAAATATAAAAGTTATTAAAATTATAAGGACATAAAATGAATATAAACTATATAAATTATTTTACATATTTTAAATATAACTTTATAAACTTACTTTATATGCATATTTTATACTTGTAATAAATATTTTATATATAATTTATATCAATTTTGATATAAAATATATTATCTTACATAAAATGCCTTAAGTATATAAAATTTATAATGTTTCTACATTTCAATTGTATTATATCACCTTAACTGTAACTTCATTCTATTGATGGAGAAAACATAACCTAAACTAGAATGTAACACAAGATATAATAAAAGTTATTGTCATACAATGTACCTTATCACACTATAAATTTAGATAAGTCACAGCATAAACAATGATAAGCAAAAGGATACACATTGTTTAAAATATCAGTACTTTTATTTAGACAAGTTGTTTATTTGAATAGAGATAGAACATATATGTGTGTGTGCAAATGTATAGACTGACTGATAAATACGTCAAAAGTTACTCTTGGGAAAGCAACATGAGATGAAAACATATCCTTAACTTCAGGTTCTTAATGTGACTGAATATAAGCTGTAATGTGCATTCGACTGATATTGCCATACCTCACGTTGCTTCTGCCTTTACTGTCTGCTGTAAACACTCTACAGAAATTGCTAAAATCTATCAATTAGCTATGTTTAATACTGGACATCAGACAGCACAGGGCTGTGATATCTGGAAGAAAGAAAACACACAAAGTGAGGTTCCTAAAGACCACAATCTCCTGTCTGGGAGCACTGTCCAAAACACAGCAATAGCCTGGTTAACCAAAAGAAACAGAGAGGTCCAGAGATCCAGATTTGAGGTTACCGAGAGCTGAAATTTGTGTGGCAAGGTGCTGGGCAGGGTACTGAATGGAGGGCGTTCCACAAAGAAGAAATTCCACAAATCTCTGTAAGGGTTTTCCATGGAGATACAGCCAAATACTAAGCAGAGCAAGAACAATCACAGATATATAAAGTCCTATCAAAAACAATTTCTGGAGATCTGTAAGTTGACTAGGAATCGCACAGGTCACACGTTGTTCATAGATACTGGACTTCCAACAAGATAGAGGACAAAAGACATCAGAAGGACTCCTAGACTAGAAGCAGTGAAATGTGACTGATAAGCAGGAAAGAAAATAACCAGTGGAAGAAGATCAAGTTTTTGTTGTTATTGTTTTGTTTCCAAAAATTTTGGTATTCTTAGATAAGGACTTTAAAACAGCCTCTGTAAATGTTTTCATAGATTCAAAGGAAAAGATGTATATAATAAGGCAAGAGATAAAAATATTATTAGAGGTACAGAAGTTATTTAAACAGAATCAAACAGAAACTGTAGAATTGACAGATAGAAAAAGAAATGTAACTAGTATATCTTCAATAAGCCTGGTAGGAAAAAACAAAACAAAAAGAACAAAAACTATATAAGATAAATGGAACCGAAATAGCATTGTGGTTGATTTAAACACACAAAAATATCTATAATTATATTAAATTTAAGATATAAATGGACTAGGCATTCCATTTATCATGCAAAAATTGTCAAACTGGATAAAAAAGGAAGACTCAATCATATGCCCTCCACAAGAGACACATTTTGAATATAAAGATCCAGAAGGGCAAAAAATATTTTTTTAAAAAACCATTCTAATACTATCTTAGGAAAACTAGAGTGACAATTACATTGAAAACTGACAAGTTGACTTCTAGAGCAGGAATGTGACTAAATATAAAGGTAGAATGTCACAATAATTAAAGCATCGATACTAAAAAGACATAACATGAATGGTGTACTAATTTAATTACAGAGCTTTGAAATAAATGAAGCAAAAACTGACCAATCTAAAAGGAAAAATAGACAACAGGCACAACTTTAGTTGTAAATTTTACCAATCGTCTTTCCATAGACGATGAATCAAGCAGACCAAGTAATTGAGGACAACGAGGATGTGAAGAACCCTACAAACTAAATGACCTAATTAATATTTATAAAACATATCCTGAAGTAATAGAACATACAGGCAATTCTAGTGAGTATGGAATATTTACTAAGTTAAGCTAATAAACAAAATGCAAAGATGTTTGATGAATCTTAATAATTTGTAAAGACCAATGTCACATATTATATGTTCTCTGACAACAGTAGAAATCACATTAGATTTTAACAATTACAACAAAGAAAATCTTGTACCATCATACGATGTTTAGAAATTAAAAAAATACTTTAAGAAACTCATAGAATATGTAAGAAATCACAATATACACTAAAACATTTTGAACTAAATAACAAAACCAGAAAATTTCTAAATTTGCCGAATGTAACCAAAATAGCATGTAGAGGGAAACTCATAGCTTTACATGGCTATATTTGCAAAGAAGAAGGATTTAAAAGCAATGATCTAGAATTCACCTTAAGGAATTATAAAAAGAAATGCAAATTAGGCACAAATTAGAAAGAAGAAAATGATAAATATGATATTCATATCCATTTCCAAATAAAACAGAGAACAGTTGAAAAAGATCAGCAAAACCAAGGGCAAATTCCTTAAAAAAATTATAAATTAATAAATTCTTAATCTCACTGATTAAGAGAAAATACAAACTATTAATATCTGGAATTTAATAAAAGAAACATCAGCATAGAGTCTAAAGGAATTAAAAAGGAAATAAGAAAATACTATGAACAACTTTATGTTAACACATTTAAAAAATTAGATGAACAGGGATAAATTCATGTAGAGAGACAATTCACAAAACTGACACAAGAATAAATAATAAATATGAATTGAGCAATAACTATAAAATAAATACTATCCCTAATGAAAACTCTGATAATCTAAGGCTAGTGGTTCAGATTTATAATCCCAGGGACTTCAGAAGATGAAGTGAGTGGATGTTTGAGGCCAGAATTTAGAGACTGACTTGGAAAACATAGCAAGACCCCATCTCTAAAAAGAAAAAAATATCATAACCAAAAATTTCAAAAATGAGCCTAGCAAATGTCCTTATGATAAAATGATTTTAATGGAATGTCTAATTTGACTAGACTATTTATTACAGCTCAATTTACAGTCACCAAAATGTGAAAACAAACTAAATGCATACAAACATTCCAGTGGAGTGTCACAAGGAATGGATTAACAAACTGTGGTGAACATATACTATGTAATACTATGCAGCATTAAACAAGATGGAGACTTTACATCTTTTATACTAACCTGGACTGAGTTGGAGCACATTCTGTTTAGTAAAACATCACAAGAATAGAGAAGCAAGAATCCAATGTACTCAATTCTAATATGAAAACAGTAGACGATCTAATACAAGATGGGGGTAGAGGAATGAGGGATTCAAGAGAGGGGAGGAGAGAAGAGGATGGGAGGTCGTGATGTATGGCATGATGTGGGGGGTGGGACACCCCTACAAGAGGGACTTTACCTAACAAATGCAATCAATGTAACCTAAGTCTTTGTACCCTCGATGGATTCCAAACAATAAAAAAAAGAAGAATATTAGCCTAGGATATGGCACGTGCTTGTGGTCCCAGATACTTCAGAAGCTGAAGTGGGAGGCTCTCTTGTGCCTAGGATTTCAAGTGTGCTATGATGACACCATTGCACTTCAGCCTGGGCAATGGAATGAGAACCTATCTCCTTAAAAACAAACAAAACAAACAAGAAAAACACCTCTACAACCCAACATGTCCTCACTGGTGAGTTCTATCATATTTAAATGAGAAATGTTATTAATTCTATACAAACAACTTCAAACAATGAATAGTCAGTATTCCTAAGAACCCACAGACCAGCAAAATCCTCATTTAAAAAAGAAAAAAAAAAACAAAACAAGAAGGGATAGCAGAATAGTATAAGAAAAGAAAATTATGCACCTACTTTTTCCACATGAAAAACATACAAACTCTTAATGTAATATGAGCTAATGAAATCTTGTAATTTACAAAAAGGGAAATAAAGCATGATCGAATGGAGTTTATCCCAGGCAATTTAACATGCTTTAACATTTAAAAACCAATTAGTGTATTTCCTCTACTCATTAACATATTAGGAAAGAGAAATTAATGATCATATCAGTGTGTACTGAGAAAGTATATGGCAAAATTCAATATTAATTCATGATTTAAAAAGAAAATCCACAGCAATTAGAAACAGAAAGTAGATTCCTTATCTTAATAAAGAACATCTATGAAAATCTTGTAGATAACATCAGAATATTGATATAAACATTAATAAATTCTATACAGGGGGGGTCAGAGCAAGATGGCCAACTGGAAGCAGCTTCTGAAAGAGGCTCCTATCCAAAAGAAAAAATAACCTCCAGAAACTGCACAATTAAGCTGAAGACTGGGATCCCAGGCAAGAGAGAGAAGTGATAACTGCAGATCACCTCTGCTGAGGCAAGCTGCAACTCCAAGAAAGCAAGCTCCGGGTTCAAAATTCATCTGAAAGGAAAAGTGTCCATTTCCTCCCCCAAGAAAGATATGGGTTTTTTTGCTTTTCTGTTTCCTTTCTTTTTCCTCTTTGCTTACTCCTGTGGGTTTTCTACAGACAAGCAGTAAACTATGGACCTCTTGTCTCAACCTATGGAAGAGTGCTGAGGGAAATGGGGTCTGCTGCTCCCACAGCGACCCTGATGTGACTCTAAACACTTTCTTACTAGGCAGAAAAATTGAACTAAAGTTTTCCCCACCATTCTGAACTTATAGTATACCCTTCTCCCCCTTACCTGATGAATAAGAAGCCTAATCCCCACTGAGACTAAGGGAGGAGGTTCTTGAGCAGCGACCACCTTCCCTGCCTGCCGGAACAAACACCCCACTGGCAAAACACTCTGGGAGGCTGCAGCAAGCCTCCCTCCCTCTGGCCAGGAAATCCACCTGCAACCACGCAGCACCGTGCCCCATGCCCCAAGCTTGCTGAGTCTCCGCAGGCCAGCCTTCTGCCAGGGACTCTGCCAGTGACCGCCAGACATCTGCAGGCCTGTCCCTGGTGAGGAACTCCCCCGGTGACCATGGGGCACTTACAGGGCCTCCACAGGCCTGTCCCCGGCCAGAAACTCTCCCAGGAACCATACAGCCCTGTGCCCAAGCCTGCAGGGCCTTTGCAGGCTAGCCTTCTGATAAGGACACCACTAGCGACTGCCAGGTCTCCACAGGCTTGCCCCCAGCCAGGAACTTCTCTGGCGACCCTGTGGGCTTGCGCCTGGCACCCACAGGGGTTCCGCAGGCCCGCCCCCAGGCAGGAACTCCCCTGGCAACAGGTGCCCCTCACCCCAAGCCTGCCGGGAACCAACAGGCCCGCCTTCTGCCAGAAACGACTGAAGCCACAAGACTGGGGCCCTCCCTGCCTCTGCGTGGAGCCTTCCTCCCAGCCAGAGACTGCTGGAGCCCTGGGTTCTCTTTGCCAAAGTCACTGGCACCTGGCACTCCCAGAACCATGTGCACCAACCCCCGCACTGTTGCTGGATCCAGGGGTGCCACACTCCGAAGCAACTCCAGCAGCCAGAATTCCCTGGCTGGGGCAGTCCTAGAGAAGCTACATAGGGTCACTCCCTACAAAGTTCCAGCAACAATAGTGATCTCACCAGGGTCTAATCTTGGAGAGACACCTTCCCAACTCTGAGGACAGGGAGAGGTAATGGTGAAAAACAATCATGGGGCAGAATCAATGGAAAAACTCTGGCAATATGAATAATCAGAGTAGATCAACTCTTTCAAGGAGTGACAAGGCAGACACAGCCCAAGATCCCCTGCAAAGGCAAATGGCTGAGATGCCAGAAATCAAATTCAGAATTTGAATAGCAAATAAGATCACCAGAATGGAGGAAAAGATGGAATTAGAATTTCAATCAGTAATCCAAAAGATGACCCAAAGGATATCTCAAGAATTCAATGAATTCAAAGACAAAATGACCAAAGATTTTGACACATTGACACAAGAAGTTACAGCCCTCAAAGATCTGAGAAATACAGTAGAATCCCTCAGTAAAAGAATGGAGTAAGCAGAAGAAAGGATTTCTAACATTGAAGACAAAGATTTCAAATGCTCCCAAACCTCTGAAGAAGAAAAGAAATGGAAGGCAAAAACAGATCACTCTCTTTTTTGATCCACAGGCACTGCCCCGACAGATCACTCTCTCAGAGAGCTCTGGGATAATTCGATTAAAACCAATATTTGCCTTATAGGGATCCCAGAAAGTGATGAAGAGGCTTCACAAGACACGGAGACTTTTCTTCATGTGATTATGAAAGAGAACTTTCTAGACATGCCAAGAGTTTCTGAAATTCAGATAGCAGACAGTTTCAGAACACCAGCACAACTCAACCCAAATAAGATATCCCCCAGACACATCATAATCAATTTCACTAAAGATAATATGAAGTAGAAAATTCTGAAAGCAGACGACATAAGAAAACCATTACCTACAAAGGGAAGAACATTAGAATAACCACAGATCTCTCTGGTGAAAACTTTCAAGCTAAAAAGGTGGCCATCGACTTTTAATCTCCTAAAATGAAATAACTTACAACCCGGGGTCCTGTATCCAGCTAAACTGAGTTTCATTTATGATGGAGAAATTAAATACTTCAATGATATCCACATGTTGAATAAATTTGCCATAACTAAACCAGCTCTCCAAGATATTCTCAGACCTATCTTCCATAATGACCAGTGTAATTCTCCACCACAAAAGTAAACCCACTCAGAAACTTTTGATCAAATTACAACTTCCACAATCACAAAAGGATTCAAAATATCCTCCAGACTTTTAAAAGGCTTATCAATATTCTCAATTAATATGAATGGCTTAAATTGTCCTCTAAAGAGGCACAGGTTGGCTGACTGGATACAAAACTCAGGCCAGATATCTGCTGCATACAAAAATCTCATCTTACCTTAAAGATAAATATAGACTTAAGGTGAAGGGATGGACATCTATACCCCAGGCAAATGGAAAGAAGAAAAAAGCAAGTGTTGCAATCCTATTTGCAGTTACAATAGGCTTTAAACCAACCAAAATAAGGAAGGATAAGGATAGATACTTTATATTTGTTAAAGGTACTACTCAACATGATGAGATTTCAATTATTAATATTTATGTACCCAACCAGATGCACCTCAATTTATAAGAGAAACTCTGACAGGCATGAGCAACTTGATTACATCCAGCTCCATAGTAGTTTGAGATTTTAATAACTCTTTAGCAGTGCTGTATATATCCTCCAAAAAGATGCTAAGCAAAGAAATTTTATATTTAAACTTAACCATTCAACATCTGGATTTAACATCTACAGAACGTTTCATCCCAACAAAACTGAATACACATTCTTCTCATCAGCCCACAAAACATACTCCAAAATCGATCACATCCTAGGTCACAAGTCTAACCTCAGCAAATTTAAAAGAATAGAAATTATTCCTTGCATGTTCTCCAACCATCATGGAATAAAAGTTGAACTCAATAACAATAGGAATCTGCATACTAATACAAAAACATGGAAGCTAAATAACCTTATGCTGATGGGTCATAGATGAGATTAAGAAGGAAATTACCAAATTTTTGAAACAAAATGACAATGAAGACACGAATTATAAGAACCTCTATGATACAGCAAAGGCGGTCCTAAGAGGGAAATTTATACCACTGCAAGCCTTCCTCAAGAAAACTAAACGAGAGAAAGTTAACAACTTAAAGGGACATCTTAAGCAACTGGAAAAGGAAGAACATTCTAGCCCCAAACCCAGCAGAATAAAAGAAATAACGATAATTAGAGCAGAATTAAATAAAACTGAAAACAAAAGAATTATATAACAGATCAATAAATCAAAAAGTTGGTTTTTTGAAAAGGTCAATAAAATAGATACTCCTTTGGCTAACTTAACCAGGAAAAAAAAGAGTAAAATCTCCAATTTCATCAATCAGAAATCATAAAGACGAAATAACAACAGACCCCTCAGAAATTCAAAAAATCCTTAACAAATATTACAAGAAATTTTACTCTCAGAAATATGAAAATCTGAAGGAAATTGACCAATTCTTGGAAGCACGTCACCTACCAAGACTTAGCCAGAACAAAGTGGAAATGTTGAACAGGCCTATATCAAGTTATGAAATAGTATCAACTATATACAAAATTTCCCTAAAAAGAAAAGCCCAGGACCAGATGGCTTCACGTCAGAATTCTACCAAACCTTTAAAGAAGAACTAGTACCTATATTACTAAACCTCTTCCAAAATATAGAAAAAAAGAAGGAATACTACTCAACACATTCTACGAGGCAAACATCACCTTGATCCCTAAACCAGGGAGAGACCCAACAAGGAAAGAAAATTATAGACCAATATTACTAATGAATATGATACCATAATATTCAACAAGAACCTAACAAACAGATTCCAACAACTCATCAAACAAATTATACACCATGACCAAGTGGGCTTTACTCCAGGGTCTCAAGGCTGGTTCAATATACATAAATCTATAAATGTAATTCAGCACATAAACAAATTAAAAAATGAAGACCATATGGTACTATCAATTGATGCAGAAAAAGCTTTTGACAATATTGAGCATCCTTTCATGATCAGAACACTTAAAAAATAGATATAGAAGGGGCATTTCTTAAACTGATAGAGGCCATCTACACCAAACCCACACCCAACATCATATGGAATAGAGTTAAATTGAAACCATTTACACTTAGACCAGGAACCAGGCAAAGATGCCTATTGTCTCCTCTACTCTTCAACATCGTAATGGAAGTTTTAGCCATTGCAATCAGGGAAGAAAAGGTGATCAAGGGCATCCACATAGGGTCAGAAGAGATCAAACTTTCACTCTTCACAGATGATAGGATGGTATATCTGGAAAACACCAGGGATTCTACTACAAAACTTTTAGAAGTGATCAAAGAATACAGCAATGTCTCATGCTACAAATTCATCACCCCTAAATCTATAGCCTTTATATATACCACCAAGAGCCAAGCCGAAAAAACAGTCAAGGACTCTGTTCCTTTCACAGTAGTGCCAAAGAAGATGAAATATTTGGGAGTTTACCTAACAAAGGATGTGAAAGATCTCTATGAAGAGAACTATGAAACTTTAAGAAAAGAAATAGCTGAAAATTGTAACAAATGGAAAAACATACCATGCTCATGGCTGGGAAGAATCAACATTGTTAAAATGTCCATACTACCCAACGCAATATATAATTTTAATGTAATTCCTATTAAAGCTCCATTCTCTTATTTTAAAGATATTGAAAAAATAATATTCCATTTTATATGGAATCAGAAAAAACCTCAAATAGCCAAGACATTACTCGGAAATAAAAACAAAGCAGGAGGAATCACGCTACCAGACGTCAGACTCTACTATAAATAGATAGTGATCAAAAAAGCATGTACTTGCACAAAAACATAAAGGTAGATGTTAGGAACAGAATAGAGAACCAAGAGATAAATCCAGCTACTTACCGTTACTTGATCTTTGACAAGCCAATTAAAAACATTCAGTGGAGAAAAGCCTTCCTATTTAACAAATGGTGCTGGGTGAACTGGCTGGCAAACTGTAGAAGCCTGAAACTGGACCCACAACTTTCACCATTAACTAAGATAGACTCTCACTGGATTAAAGATTTAACCTTAAGACATGAAACTAAAAATTCTAGAAGTAAGTGCAGGGAGAACTCTTGAAGGAATCAGCTTGAGTGAATATTTTATGAGGAGGACTCCCCAAGCAATCAAAGGAGTATCAAAGATACACCACTGGGACCTGATCAGACTAAAAAGCTTCTGTACAGCCAAAAGAAAGCAGACAGCCCTCAGAATGGGACAAAATATTTGTAGGTTATGCCTCCAACAAAGGTTTCATAACCAGAATCCACAGAACTCAAATGTATTAGCAAGAAAAGAATAAGTGATCCCATCTCAGGGTAGGCAAGGGACTTGAAGAGAAACTTCTCTAAAGAAGACAGGTGCAAGGGCTACAGACATTTGAAAAAATACTCACCATCCTTAATCACCAGAGACATGCAAATCAAAACTAATTTGAGATATCACCTAACTCCAGTAAGATTAGCCCACATAACAAAATGCCAAAACCAGAGATGTTGGTGTGGATGTGGAGAAAAAGGAACACTTCTACACTGCTGGTGGGAATGCACACTAATACGTTCCTTTAGGAAGGATGTTTGGAGAATACTTAGAGATCTAAAAATTGACCTGCCATTCAATCCTATAATTCCTTTACTAGGTATATCCCCAGAAGACCAAAAATCACATTATAACAAAGACATCTGTACCAGAATGTTCATTGCAGCCCAATTCATAATTGCTAAGTCATGGAAGAAGCCCACGTGCCCATTGACCAACTAATGGATTAATAAATTGTGGTACATGTATACCATGGAATAAAATTAAACAGATTAGAAAGTATGATGTAAAATTGTCTTTATTAACAGATGACCAGATAACATAATTGTGTACACAATTTTTTTTCAGTTTTTGGTTGAGGGTAGGGGTACCTCCAGAATATGGGGCCAGCACCCTACTCCTTTGAGCCACAGGCACTGCCCCCCCTTTTTTTCTTTTCGTTTTTTTTTTGTTTGGTGTACACAATTTTTTGTGTACACAAAGAATCCTTAAGAATCTACAAGCTAAAGTAATAAAGAAATTTAGAAACTCACAGAATGCAATGTTAGCAATTATGCACCTGGAAAAAGATATTAACAAAAAATTTAAACAAATCATGTGTAATAATTTGTCTACCCAAATCATTCATTCATCAGATAAAGACTCAAAGCAACAAAAAAAGTATGTCTACTCATAGACTGATATATAAAAAACTGTTTAGATGTTGAATCTCCCCAAATTGACATATAAATTCAATGCAATTAAAATACAACTCCCAGAAGACATTTTGCAGAAATTGATAGGTTTTCTCCACAATTTATATGAAATTGTGAAAGAACTATAATAACTGAAAATTTTAATAAAAAAGAAGTAAGTTGAAGGGCTTATATTCTTATTTGATTTCAGGTCATATTCTAAAGTACATATCAATAATCTGTTATCAATAGGCGGTTCCTTGTTTTTGTAAAATTTTAGTGAAGCATTGCCACAACCACTGAAGTATATCTATGGCTGTCATGGTGGTGTAATGACAGACCTAAATAATTGTTGAGAAAGACCTTATGGCCGGCAAACCTAAAATATTTGCAACTAGCTCCTTTCAGGAAAGGAGCTCAATCATTGTCCTGAACACTACAGTAAACTCAAGATGGTGGAAATGGCCTAAGAGACACATAGAACAATGCAAGATACTTTATAAACCATGGAGTACTACTCTGCCTTCTGTAATAATCTGGATGGAACAAGAGAACATTATCTAGACAAAATATCCCACAAATGGAAAAACAAACATGTTCTCACTAATAAGTGCGAGCTAAATGATGGGTATGCATGGTCATGAAGTGCTATAAAGGACATTGGCAAAAAAGAGGGTTTGGGAGAGGTTGAGGGATAAAACTGTGTCTATCAGGTACAATATGCACTACTCTAGTGACAGACACAATAAAAACTCTGACTTCAGCATTATTTATTTTAACCCGTATAATCAAAACAACTTGTACTACCTTGATGTTCAGTTTTTTTTAAAAAAATATACTTTGATAAAAGGAAGAAAAATAGAATCCAGACACAGAACCACCCTTATACATCTTCATTTTCAACAAAGGCACCAAAACAATGCAATGATAAAAGATTAGTCTTTTTAAATAAATGTTGGAAAAGCAGTCATTTATATAGGAAAAAAATGATGATTCCCTACTTCTATCCACAGAAATAAATTAATTCAGACTGCATCACAGACCTAAACATAAAAAGAAAAACTATAATACTTCTTGGAGGAAACGTAGGATAGTATCTTCACAAACTTTGGATGGTGTAAATTTTTTTATAGAACATAGAAAGCATTAAGTAGGTAAGAAAACCTTGAAAAATTGAACTCCATATTAATTTTCAAACTTCTGGTCATCAAAATGCTACTAACCTCCAATTTATTTTTTTTACAGTTTTGGCTGGGGCCGGCGCCCTACTCCTTGAGCCACAGATGCCACCCCAGCTAACCCCAAATTAATGGACATTATATAAAATACCAGACTTAAACCTTTAAGGGATTGTCAAGGTCATGAAAAACAAGGAAATTACCATAAAATGGAGGGTTCTAAGTGAATGAGTCTAAGAGTCTAAGAAAAGTCAGTGTAATGCAGTATCCTGGACTGAATCCTGATTGAATCATGGAATAGAGAAAGACATTAGCAGAAAAACTGGGAAAATTTGAATTAAGACTATTATTTAATAGTAAATAGCAAAGTAGACTATTAAATAATATCATGCCAATGTTAATTTCTTAATTTTGATAAGTGTACCCTGGTTATATAAGATTAGAAGAAGCTAAGTAAAAGATATTTGGGAACTTTCCATACTATCTTTATAATTCTTCTGTAAATCTAAATTTATTTTGAAATAAAAATACTGAGGGAAAATTAAAAAGTGTTATGAAAGTGAATAGGAATGTTATGCACAAGAAAAAAATATATCTGGATATAAAATATATGTGTGTGTATCTTGTAAGAGACTGTACCCAGAATGTGTACACCACTGCTATAACTCAATAATAAAATGACACACAACCCAATTAAAAATGAGAAAAAGACTAAAACAGACACTTCCCCAAAAGCAGATATGCAAACTGGTCAATAAGCATCTGACAAATTGCTCAACAGTATTACTCATCAGAGAAAAATGTAAAGTAAAACCACAATGAGATGCCACTACACTCCCACTGCAAAGGCTAAATTTATAAAGAACATCTCCAACTTTTGTCAAGGATGTAGAGCAACCCAAATTTCCATACACTGATGTTGGGGTTGAAAATAAAATGACTACTTTGAAGAACAGTTTGAGACTGTCTGATGAAGTTGAACAGATATATACACCAAGACCTACTAATGCCACTTCTGGGTATTTATCCAAGACAAATGCAAACACTAAGTAAACAAAAAGACTTGACTGAAAATACTCTAATGCTATTTAAGTGATTAGTTAATAAGCAAATATAAAAACTTTCATGAACTCATCCTATAAAAAGTGCTACCTGCCTTATTGCTGTACACTACTTCATCACCAGAGCCAAGGGTAGAGTACTTCAAAGGTGACCTTAGTGATTATCAGTAATCAGCAATAAGGTATGTAGTGCTTTTTCTAGGATGCATCCACAAACTTAATTGTCCAACCTCTTATATTACTAAGAGCCTATTTTGCCACTAGTATTATGCTAAGGGCCTTCTAATTATCAACCTATATACCCCTCCAGAACACCCTATCTGCAGCTGCTGTGTATTAAGTCATTTATTCCACAAATATTTATTTAAAGCTTGGTTTTCCAAGCAACAGTTTAAGCACTGGAGACATAGAAAAATAGATATCAAGTTCCCTATTCTCTATAAACTTGGAGGCTGGATGGGGAAGCAGGAGTTGAATACATTGATACCACCTTGAAATTGGTCACAATACTATCCTAATTTTATAGATGAAGCTCACAAGGTGGAGGATGGGATTTGAATTCAGTCTCTTTGACCCCAGATCCAGAACCTTTGACCCCTACACCACACTACCATGCCAAAAAGAATAATATATTTCCTTTCTGTCTCTGAAGACTATGTTTTGAATCTCAAGTTGTTGTCACTGTAACAAGTAGATGAGTATTAAAAAATTGCATAAGAATTTTTCATCAAATTTATAATAAGAAAAGTAAGCTGTCTGGGTTTCTAAAAGGAAAACAAGACTGCATGCATGGTTTTGGAGAGGAAGAGACAATTAAGCAGAGATGTGAAGGATAGAGTTGGATGCATAAAACAACAGAATGAATAGTATTTTACCTGACACTGACTCAGAATAGATGAGGCCAATGTTCCCTTTGCCTTCTGATTGGTTTTACAAATCACCTAGATGATCATTTTTGTTCATAAACACTTAGATGATCATTAGATGATCATCATTAGATCATACTTAGATACCTACATGATCATTTTTGTTCATAAATACTTTATGATGCTGAGCATCATATTTTGTTTATATTATGAAAATAAGACATGGAAATCTATAAATCAATACAGTATAAGGTAAAATTAATTTGCTAAAACAACCCATTTTCCTGTAAGGTATTCTGTCTTTGTAGAGGCTTCATGCCTTTTTTGACTAGAATACAAAATTCCATTATAGATAGCTATGTGAAGAAACGAGGCAACACTACATAAAT
This sequence comes from Arctocebus calabarensis, assembly GCA_963573935.1. NCBI lineage: Eukaryota > Metazoa > Chordata > Mammalia > Primates > Lorisidae > Arctocebus > Arctocebus calabarensis. The sequence goes on from CAUYON010092385.1 coordinate 29,018, forward strand.
GGAGCACTAGATCTCTCTTACTTCATCACTTCAAATTAGTCTCAAAATAATAGACATGAAACACAGCTTGGAAAATTCACCCTTTGATTAAAGTACCCCGGCAGAATTCTGGGGTACTATAATTCTGTACCAAAATAGAATTATATTCAAAGCCCATACTAAATATGATTAACCGAATAAAGTTTAATGATTTCTATTTACTGCAATATCTCTCAAGGTGAAAGTAGCTTTCCACTAATATCTTTTGTAGTAATACCATTTCTTTATAATTTGTATGTTATAGTCCAGCAATATAAATGTGAAGACCCCTGAAAAATCACACTCAGTTTTAGTATTTAACCCATTGGGTACATGCTGTTTCTTTCACCTGAAAAGCACTTACCCAATTTTTTGTGTAGAGGAAAACCAGTTGATGCATTACATTCTCTGAAAAGTCTTTTCTGACATGCTCAAGCTTAATCATTGCCCTCCTGGAATCAGCTCCACACCTTACTCACATTCAGGTCAAACTCTGCATTCAGAGAGTAGTGTCACGTACTTATTTACATGGCTATCCTTTAACCTCTGTCTCCTAAATACTCTCAATCCTCTCTTCACATCACCTTCTCCCAAGGCACACTCAGGATATTTAACACCCAGAAGGGTATGTAAACTGACCAATCAAAACAAACATCGGTCTTATACAACCACAACAGCTCTAGTGGGTGAACATGAATCCTTCCTTCCACATCCTACTACCACTGCTTTATGGGAAGCCATCATCAGCTCTGCTCTGCCTCTTTAAACACCTGCCTAAAACGTCCCCACCTCTAGTGTCACCCACTTCAATTCCCTCTTCACACTATGACCTGCATAATCCTTCTATCATCTAAGACCATTGCTCTGAGAGTAGAATTGAGTTTCACCTTTTCAGAAAAATTCTTCTTTAATATAAATCAATCAGAAGAACAATGTTCTTCCACTACGACTTTTCAAAACCTTCTCTTTTACTACATAGTGTTTACAAATTTTAGTTATTTAAGCTTGGCTTTTCAACACTTCTTGGAGGATGAGGAATGAGTCTTTTTATTGACTCATCTATGATAGTAAATACCTAACATAGTATCTGGCATTTAGATTTCACTTTAACAAATGATTATGGAAAAATACGAGGAAAAAAATTATTTTCCATGATGAATTACATTTCCCAAAGTTTTTGCATCTTCTAACTCTCTTATTTCATCCCTTGAAGTTACCTCCATAGTTACAGACTTGTAATGTATGATTTCTATGCTATAGTCAAGACAATGGGGATCAGGTTATGGTAAAAATCATGACACTAACAGAATTTTGACTATTTTTTGTTTACTCATACTGATAACTGACCACAGCATAGTTTCAAAGAAAAATATTTGCCTACAACAACTGAGAAAGTATCAACTTCACTTATGTACTAAATATATCACTATACGTATAGTTCTCATGAGCAGGTTTAGTTGGTTAGGAAGGGTGGTAGTACATTCCTACATCAAAGAAGAAGGGAGACTTTCACAAAAACAGACCAAACCACCTACAGAATCTTACTATTTTCTTCAACAGATCACATAGGACTATTTATTTTTATATCCAGAAGTTTATCCTTAAATATCTCTTATCAGCCTATAAAATATGCAATCTTAGGAAAAAACTGAAAACTACGGAGACATCCACAAAGTTTAAATGTGTGTAAATCTCTATTTCCTAATTCTACCTTACATAATTTGTTATTAAGCTAAAAATTAAGACAAAACAAGGCAAAACTTGTTCATTACTCAAAGATGCAAAATAATAATATTCTGGAATAAAGAACACAACTAAACACTATTTTTTTTTTTTTTTTGAGACAGAGTCTCACTATGTCACCCTCGGTGTCACAACTTACAGCAACCTACAACTCTTGGGTTCAAGCGATTCTCTTACCTCAGTCTCCCAAGTAGCTTGGACTACAGGAGCCTACCACAATGCCTGGCTATTTTTTGTCATTGTTGTTAAGCAGGTTGGGTTCAAACCCACCATACCAGGTGTGTCTTGCTAGTGCCCTAACCACTGGGCATATGTATTATATGTTCCTCGTGTTCATAAATTGATGGTTGTATGAATTCACTGGGGCTACCACTGGGTGACTTACACAAAAGAGATTTATTGTCGCACAGTTCTGGAAGAAAGAAGTTGAAAATCACACAGGCTTGGTTCCTTCTGAGGGATGTGAGAGAAGGTTCTGGTCCAGAACTCTCTCTAGAGCTTGTAGTTGGCCATCTTCTCCCTATGTCTCTTCGTATTATCTTCCTTCAATGAGTGGCTCTGTACCCAAACTTCTCCTTTCAATAGGACACTGGTCATACTGGATTAGGACCTACCCTCTAAACTCCACTTTAATTTGGTTAATTCCATGATGATCCTATTTCTGAATACAATCATATTTAGAAGGACTGCATATTAGGACGTCAACATATAAATTTTGAAGCTCACAACTCAACCCACAATGGTTAATATCAAGACGAATTTCAATTTCAGAATAGAAGTTTTATAACACAATGCTTGAGTTTTAAGTAAAACTTTGTTCCTCTCTTTTCCTGTGAAAAAGTATCCATAGAATCAAATTAAACTGACCATTAATAGAAATTGCAATTGCGATCCCACACACTGGAAATGCTAACTACAATGAAGCTGGAGATGAGCTATAATATTACTAAAATTTAGCTTCCTCATCATTTTGTAGCTTTTTCAAAAACAAATTTATTTCAAAGTCAGGCATTTTTGGCCACATTTCATTTGAAACAAGATAGCAGATGTTTTCGCATAGTTGTACTCTTCCTATGCCAAAAATACCAGCTAAGTGTGATTTCACCCCAGAACTTCATGATCAGAGATCTAGGGAGCACAATGATGACACATTTGTTTAAAGGGTTACAAATATGTTTGCTGATTACCCAATGAGAGGGCAGACACTCTCACCTCTAGCCAAAGATGTCTCCCTCCCATCCTTCCCATCCCAGCTCAAACACAACCCCTTTGAAATATCAACGCCTTGTTCTAAAACAGTCCCTCTACCCCTAAGTTACTCTTCCATGTATCTATCTATTTGATTTCTGCATAGAATGCTCTGTAATTTTCTGAACTGCATGTTGACTTGATTATTGTTTGTCTCCTCCACAAGAATAAGCAGCATAAGACAAAACATCTGGTCGGTCTTATTCATCTTTTTATCTCCTAGATATACTGTCTGTCCTAGAGCAAATGCTTATTTTGTTGAATAAATAAGTGAAAATAAGAATAAGACTTGCCTTCTTTGTCCTGTAAAAGTACATGTATTTTTAACGGAGTCATTCTTATATGGTGTGTTGCCCCAAAGTGGTCCTCAGTATGCATTTGAAATGATGTAAAACACACACAGTGGCTCCCTGTGCCAGGAGATTCATGGCCTTTTGACAGCTCTGTGGTGCTCTGAATCTGAGTCTGTCTCCTGAATTCCTCAGCCAAGATTAATGTCTACACACCACTTCAAATTCCAGTCATCTCAAACCTATGCTTGAATGTTGAATCAAACCAGTCTCCGTAATTTATGACATGCAAGAATTTAGGAGATTGCTTACTTTTTCTAATCTCTACTTTCTTCACATTAAATATACTTTCCTCTTAGAATTGTTAATGACTTCTGGGTGAGAAAATGTATGTGAACCCAAGGCCTTTTCACAGAAAGTACTCATTAGGAGCAGTTATAACAAAATTTATCCATATTTGTCAATACCATCATGTATAATAATGCACAATGATATATTTAGGTCAGTTAATGCCAACTTCTACTGAACACACTTGAAATATGGCTTAGGTAGGGAAAAGGAGCATGTTATGTAAGACAGACTCAGTTTCTAAATTTGATCTCTTCTTTGAATGACTGAGGTGATGGCAATGTTAACCAGTTTGATTTCAGCATTCTACATTGTGTATCAAATCATCACATGGTACCCAAACAATATAAACAGTTATAATTTTAATTAAAAATTAAGAAAAATTAATTAAAATATCCCTCTAATCATTTTTACATTAAAATTTCCAAAAGGTTTCACTAAAACTGTATTTAACATTTGGACTAAATATAAATAGAAGGAGAATTACAATTTTCTAAAAATCAAAATTAACAAAATTAACAAATCATTTGTTTTTAGCAATATGAGTCTATTACTGGAAAATGTGTTCTCTTTTACCCAGGGGATGATTTTTACTGGAAAATGTGTTCTCTTTTACCCAGGGGATGATTTTCAAAACTGATCTTTTTAATTTGGAAAATGAACGAGTACATTATTGCATGCAACTGTGGCTGTGAGAAACTCAATTTTACTAGAGATTTTCCTGTTTTTATTTTTCCTAAGTACTTTAATTAGCTAAAAAGAAAAAAAATGTTTTAAGTTCTGGTATGCTTCACACATCCCATTAATTCCACATTAGATTTAATTTCCTTTAAACATCACTAAATTTTAATTACCATGCAAATGCATTAACTAAGCTTCTTAGAGCTGAAGGTTAGAAGCATATGTAGAAGACCTGATAAAGGAATTTCTCCCTTTCCTGTTAAAAACAAAAACTAATTTATGAATGACTACTGTGTGGCTAGAATTCTTTAAGATTATTTCCAATGTACTAAAAACGTAATTCTCAAATAGCTTCACAAGATACACATTAGCATATTCATTTGAGAGGCAAGAAAGTATGTTCAGTTTTGGTCTCTGGACTACATAGGTATCCAAAACAGACATTGTAATACAGGTGGAACAAAAAGGCAGCATACAATACTAGAAAGGTGTGTGAAGAAGTCAGGAGCAAGATGAACCTGACATACAAAGGTCCGCCATACTCCATGGCCACTTTTCTGCCCGCCACTTTAGGGAGATTTGTCAATGTCAGGTACTACAGAAAATTAGCATGAACTTCGGAGTGTCACTCACAAATCTTTGTGTCTCTGCTAATTGAGTCTCTGTATTTTCCTTATCTCTCACCTCCGCTTTTTTTCCATCTGCAAAATAATACCTACCAGCAAATATGAATAACGTAGGACTTAAATAAATTAAAGACATTTCCTGTTGTTGACTAATTTTTGTCCACTGGCCATTTACATTGGCCATCAATATTTTAGCTAATATTTTTTAAGTGTTTTAGTATGTATCTGAAATTGTGCTAAGGGATTTATATGGATTTTTTTTTATTATTTCATGCTCATAATCACCCCATAAGGTAAGTATTATTGTCACTCCTGCTTTGCAGATGAGGAAACCATGTGAATGAATTTGGCTTGCTCACAGTGCTGGTAAGTTGCTGTTTATGAATCATGTAAGTTGCATATGAACTGCTATTATAGCTTCTGAAAAGGACACCTGATTTCCACAAAGCAACTGCAGTTTATCACTTCTATGCCCACCTTATAGAAGAGGGAATTTAATGTGAGAAAGGCAGTGAAATTTCCACAAAGATAAATAATAAGGCATCACACAAAGTTGAACTTGTCATTTCATGAACTTCAAGACCAATGCTGTCTCTAATGAGCCAGATTTTCCTAATACATGTGCTCTAGGATTTGCAAGGAATATATGAATCTTTTTCTGATCTTCATGAATAAGTTTTTAATGCAATCAATTTTATTATTTTAAGGGCCACTGGCCAGCACATTTCGCCAAGTTTAGGTATTGAGAAATTGTGAATTTATTTTGTCAAAAACATTGTTTTACTCAATCTATGTTCAAACAAACAAAAAATATATATAATTGACTGTTAACCAATATTCCAGATGATGGGAAATAAGATAGAAATGAAGCTCTGGCACAAGAAACTAAAAAATATTTGTAGCCATGACTATTCGTTCACAGTCCTTTGAATGTCTCTACTTTTGCTTCCAGCAACAAAATTCATACATTACTCAAAAGAATTAGTAAACATCTCCCTTCTTTCATGTCTTCAAGGTTAAGCAAATTTGTCTGACAGGCTTTTGTGCCCAGTTCTGCTCTTTGACTGTATTTTGATGGCTCAGGGAGTTCCCATGGAATGAACATATGAATTATCAGGACAAAGAGTGTAATGATGAAGAATATTATGTGAAATATTCACTAGGTGTATGGAACCCAAGTCTTTCACAAAGACAGCTATGATTAAGGTAAAATAGGGGTAAGATGAATAATGCCAGTTGGATGTGATTGTTACTATGGTCTGTTTGGAGAAATAAAAACTTTCCTTTTATATTTCTCCAGGAGCTTATATTAGGGACCCCAAAAAAAGATCTCACATCATTCTGAGAGAAATGAAATGGTAATACATGCCAAAGGCAACAAAAGATCTCACATCATTCTGAGAGAAATGAAATGGTAATACATGCCAAAGGCAACATGAAACACTCTTGATCTGACAGGATATACTGGCTTCTTAGGATTGGGGTGAACTTGGATTTGAGTTTTCCTGTCAAAATAAATTTGTACAGCAAACAAAAAGTGAAGTCCTTTCAAAAAGTATGTGAGTTAGATTTATAAGTGTTAACTTCATCTTGGCTTATAAATAATGATAAAGAACTACTTTTTAAATTTTTTTATTAAATCATAGCTGTGTACATTAGTGCAATCAAGGGTACAATGTGCTGGTTTTATATATAATCTGAAGTATTTTTATCAAACTGATTAACATAGCCTTCAGGGCATTTTCTTAGTTATTGTATGAAGACATTTGTATTCTGCATTTAGTAAGTTTCACCTGTACAATTCTAAGATGCTTCATAGGTGTGACCCCACCAATTACTCTCCCTCCACCCCAAACTTGCCCCATCCCTCCCGTGCCCCTTTCCTTATATTCTTGGGTTATAGCCTTCATATGAAAGGTATAAATTAGCTTCATAGTAGAGATGAGTACATTGGATACTTTTTCTTCTATTCTTGAGATACTTTGCTAAAAGGAATATGCTCCAGCTCCATCCATGTAAACATGAAAGAAGTAAAGTCTCCATCTTTCTTTAAGGCTGTGTAACATTCCATGGTATACATGTACCACAATTTATTAATCCATTCAAGGGTCAATGGGCACTTGGGCTTCTCCCATGAATTAGCAATTATGAATTGGGCTGCAATGAACATTCTGGTACAGATGTCTTTGTAATAATGTGATTTTTTGGTCTTCTGGGGATATACCTAGTGAAGGAATTATAAGATCTATAATTATAATAATTATATATTATAATATAATCTATAATACCTAGAATGGCAGATCTATTTTTAGATCTCTAAATATTCTCCAAACATCCTTCCAAAAGGAATGGATTAGTGTGCATTCCCACTAGCAGTGTAGAAGTGTTCCCTTTTCTCCACATCCACACCAATATCTCTGATCTTGGGATTTTGTTATGTGAACTAATCTTACTGGAGTTAGGTGATGTCTCAAAGTAGTTTTGATTTGCATTTTTCTGATGATTAAGGATGGTGAGCATTTTTTCATGTGTCTGTAGGCTGTGTGCCTGTCTTCTTTAGAGAAGTTTAATCCCAGAGGTGGGATCTTGTTTTTGCTCAGGCTAGTAAGGATATCCTGACCTCTAAAGACCTACTGAATCTAGTCCCACAATGTCTTGCGGTTGGAGTATGGGTCAAAGGACCCTGCCAAACTCCACCAATTATCTGATCTCTCTCTCCTTCTTTCTTTCCTTCACTGCTTATCATAAACTCTTTACTTTCTTTTTTTCTATATCTTTTCATTCTTTTGTCCCTTCTGTTTACCTTTCTCTTCCTTCTGGCCTTGTACCAACAGGCCATTTCAACATCTATGCTCAGAGATAGGTGATTTAAATAAAGGAGGCAGTGAGAGAAAAAGGTAGGAGAGGGAAGTAAATTAGAAGAAAACCCACATGAAGAGAAACCAGCAGAAAAATTCTGGCCATATAAAAACTCTGTATAGAGGAATCCATCCAAAGGACCACCAGGTAGCCACCTACAGAGGATTCCTCCTACAAGGTAGCCACCACAGAGGGTTCCACCTAACTGAAATAACAAAAAGGTAATTTTAAAATTTGGATGGCAAAGACAATAAAGTGAATTGAAAAGAAAGTGCAAAAACAGAACCAAAAATGGATGAAAGATATAAAGAATACAGAAAGGCCAGGACGGAGCTTAAGGAATTGAAGGAGTCAGGCAAAGAACATAAAGATGCAAAAGAAAAAATCAATAACAGATTACAGAAGAAAGAATATCAAAGGTAGAGGGTAAAGCTCTTGAGCTAACCAAAGTAGTTAAAGAAATAGAAAAGGACAGAGATAAAGCAGAACAGTCACTCAGAGAATTGTGGGACTTTACCAAGTGTTAAAACATGTATTATAGAGATCCTTGAAGGTAAAGAAAAATGTCTCAAAGGAATGGAGGCCCTACTACAGGATATCATAATTAAAATGTCCCGGTTTCACTAAAAATTCCAAAACATTCCTTTTAGTGGGATATTGAACCCTAGGTTATCTAAACACAAATAGAGCATCACCAACACACATGAATCTGTCCAATATAAAGATGAAAAAGAAAATTCTACAAGCAATGAGGAGTAAGTACCAATTGGGGCAGCTCCATCAAGGTGGCAGGATATTTTTCAGTTGAAACTTTCCAAGCCATAACACAATGGCCATCTACCCTTAACATTCTTAAACAAAACAATTTTCTACCCAGAATTTGGTATCTTGCTAAATGAATCTACAATATGGATGAAGAAGTCAAATCTTTTACTAACATGCAAACATTGAGGAAATTTGCCACAAAAAGACCAGCTCTACAGGAAGTATCTATTAGATCTATTCTCCACACTGACCATCACAATGGACCACAACATAGTAAACACCAAGGAACTAAAGGGCAAAATCTAGCTTCCACAATGACACAAAGGATAAAATTAACCTACAAACTTTCACCATATATGATGAATAGAACTTTAGCACACTTAAGCAATTCTGTCAATAAATATAAATAGCTAGAATTCCTCAATGAAAAGGCACAGGCTGCCTGACTGGATAAAAAAGTACAATCTGTCTATATGCTGTCCCCAAGAAACACACTTGAACTCAAAGGACAAAACAAGACTCAGGATGAAGGGTTGGAAAACAATATTTTAGGCAAATGGAAATCAGAAGAAAGAAGGGGATAAAGTTTTATTTTCAGACACTAGTGAATTTAAAGCAACTAAAGCCAAGAAAGATAAAGGTGGTCACTCCATTCAGGTTAAGGAAACAATACACCAAGAGGACATTTCAATTCTAGGAATTTATGTGTCCAACTTAAATGCTCCCAGATTTATGAAACAGACCTTGATTTGTCTAAGAAATATAATATCCTGTATCCTGGGGACTTTAACACCCCTCTGGTTGAACTGAGCAGTTTTTCTAAACAGAATCTAAACAAAGATGTAAGAGACATATATAGGACACATCATCCCAAAGCTAAGGAATATATGTTCTTCTCTGCAGCCCATTGAAGATACTCCAAACTACACCATATCCTACAACACAAATCAAACCTCAAGAAAATTAAAAGAATGGAAATTATACACGGTATCTTCTCAGGCCACAAGACAATAAAGGTGGAACTCAACTCCAGAAAAATTTTCATCCACCCATAGAGGCATGGAAATTAAACAACTTTATGTTGAATGACAGTTGGGTCAAGGAAGAAGTAAAGGAAGAAATTATTAAATTCCTCAAACATAATACAATGATTCTACAAGCTACAAAAACCTATGGGATATTGCAAAAGCAGTCCTAAGAGAAAATATTATTGCATTAGATGCCTACATCAGAAAAAAAGATAACACATTAACAACCTAATGAATCACCTTAAGGAAATGGAAAAGGAAAAACAATCCAATCCCAAACCTAGCAGAGGAAAAGAAATAACTAAAATTAAATCAGAAATAAATGACATTGAAAACAAAAAAGATCATTCAGAAAAGTGAAACAAAAAGTTAGTAATTCAAAAAGATAAATAAAACTGATAAACCTTTGGGCAGACTAACTAGAAACAGAATAAAATCTCTAATAACCTCAATTTTAAGTGAAAAGGGGGAAATAATGACAGATACTATAGAAATACAAGAGATTATCTCTGACCATTACAAAAAAACTCTATGCCCAGAAACTTGAGAATGTGGAGGAAATGGACCAACACCTGGAATCACACCATCTCCCTAGACTTCACCAGGAAGAAATGGATCCCTTGAACAGACCACTATCTAGCACCAAGATTGCAGAAATAAAATATCTTCCAAGAAAAAAAAACCCTGGACCAGACTGCTTCACATCAGAATTCTATCAATCCTTCAAGAAGAGTTGGTACCTTTACTGCAGAAATTATTCCAAACATTGAGAATGGAGGAACCTCCCCTAGCACCTTCTATGAAGCAATTATCACCCTGGTACCAAGACTAGTAAAAGATCCAAATAAAAAGGAGAACTATAGACCAATTTCACTAATGAATATTAATGCAAAAATATTCAGTAAAATCTTACCCATTGGATTATACCTACACATTAAAAAAATTAAATATCACGATCAATTATGCTTCATCCCAGGGATGCAAGGCTGCTTTAACATAAGCAAATCCACAAATGCAATTCATCATATCAATAGAACAAGGACCATATGATCCTCTCAATAGATACAGAAAATGGATTTGATAAAATTTAGCATCCTTTTCTAAGAAAAACACTTAAGAATATAGGCATGAGTCTGCATTTCTTTAGCTAATTAAAGCCATCTACAACAAACCAAGAGCAACTATCACATTGAATGGAGTAAAACTGAAAGTTTTCCACTTAAAACTAGAACCAGACAAAGATGTCCCCTATTGCCGTTTCTATTTGACATAGTTCTGGAAGTTGTACCCAATACAATTAGGCAAGAGAAGGATATAAAGAACATCCAAAGGTAGGCAGAGGAGGTCAAACTCTACCTCTTTGATGATGATATGATCCTATACCCAGAGAACCACAAAGTGTCAATCACAACTCTTGTAAATGATCAAGAAATACAATAAATGTCTCAGAATATAAAATCAATGTCCACAAATCAGTAACCTTTGTATTCTCCAACAACAGCCAAGTTTTGGTATATGTATGCCATGGAATACTAGGCAGTTATAAAAAAAGATCAAGACTTTACATCTTTTGCATTAACCTGGATGGAGTTGGAACACATTTCTTCCTAGTAAAGTATCACAAATATGGGAAAGCAAATATCCAATGTACTCAATATGAAGCCAGTATATGCTCTAATATATGTCCAACTATGAGAAAATGTCAATTCAATTCAAGGTGGGAGAGGCTGTTAGGGAGGTGAGAGAGGGAAGGAAGGGAGGGGATTGGTATGTTCCCAATTAATGGACACAATGTGAGGGCACCAGCATACCTTTTGGGCATGGGACACCACTCCAGAGGGACTGTACTTAACATAAGTACAGTTTGTAACCAGTTTGTAACCTGCTTATTTGTACTCTCATAGTAACCTGAAATTTGAAAAAAAGCCTCTCACTGAAGCCTTTAGGATTTAACAATAAACTGCTAGATGTCAGACTGCTTATCATGCATCACGAAAGTATTACCTAACTGATATTCAGTTATTTCATCACAAAGGCATTCAGACTTAGTGTACTAAAAGATGCCTTTCACTTTACTAATATGTATGTGTATGCTTTTATGTTCTAATTGAAATTAGTTCATTGAAATTAATGCAGTTGCAAAACAAAAGGATTTCATTCCTTATTTTAGTCTATTCAATTTTTTAATATTCAGTGACTGATAGCCTACTATTTCTTATCTTTTTTTCATAATTTCTTTGGGAATGATGCCCCTTTTGACACAATAAAATAACATTCATATATATCAAAGCATATAATAATGAATTCTTATCATACACAGGATATAACCCTAGAAATTATAAATACTATTATATTTAATCTTCCATCAACTTCAGGAGGAAGACTTATTTCACTTTATGGTTGAAGAAATTTAGGTTTAGAGATTAATTTACTTAAATTCACAAATGCTTGAGATATAAATTCTGGCTACCTGGGTTCAGAGTATGGAATATCATGAAACAGTTTTACAAAAGTACACATGTCCTATGCTAACTGGTACTCTGGCTAATTCCAGAGAAGAAACTACACCATTCTGGAATAGGATCTAAGACTATGGAAAAAGAATATTTGCTTTTATGAAAGTAACAAAAAGGGAGTAAACTCCTCATCATAATTTGCCACATTAGACCTCAATGATTAATAAAGCTTGCCAAACAATCAATAGCTGCTGCAATATGCTGCCTCAAAAGACAGGTATAAAAATCATACTAACTGATTTTTAGGACTGTTTGCAGGAGGTCTACATCTTCGCTGTAAGAACATCTATAATTTATAATGCTTGTGGAATGTGCCAAGTGTTCAGACATAGACAAATCTTTGGTGAACAGAAAAGCTGGAAGACCACTGGTTTTACTGGTTTCTTGAGTTTATCCAAGATATTAAAATGAAATGATGCTTAGCAAGTTCAAACTACCCCTCTAAGATTTATTACTTATGTTCATAGGCCCTTTTAAGGAATGTATTTGGTCCCTCCATGTAACTTATCCATAATTATCAAATCTTCCATCACTCTTTTTAAAAAGATTCTTTGCCTTGATTATACTTCCAGTAACTTGCCTTAAGTAGAGCAGTGGATTTAAGGCTGTAAAATCAGAATTTAGTTGAAATCTCACTAGTTAGTAACCATGTAACTTTAAGTATTTGGAACATATTATGTCTGGATTTTATTTTTGAGAAAGAAAGGAAGGAAAGGGGGAAAGGGGGGGTAAGAAGAGGGAAGGAAGGGGAAAAAGGAGGAAAGAGAGAGAAGGAAGGCGGGAAGGAGGAAGGAAACACTAACATTAATTATCTTCACCTCCCAGGAGAGGTATATCAAATGAGGTAGATTATTTCAATGCACTTTTAAAATCTTCAAATGTGTTAAAAGCATTAACACAGGTATTATCATTGTTGAAAGATATTCAATCAGAAAAGAGCATTGGAAAAATACAATAAAGTTCAAAAAGTCATGGGTCTTAATGCACTGTGAAAGATCCTATCTAAACCAGAATATGATTGTTGATATCAGAACAATTTTTATAAAGTCAAAGTCATAAATATCTGCCTCAACAAAGCAGGTAAGTCAAAAATTTGAAAATAGAAAGGGCCATATCTTCTGAACATCTGTATTTTATTTTACCAATTTTTTCCCCCGCTCTGAGAATGACCTTGACAACTACTTCCAAATGAAACAAAGAAGATTGACTTGCCTTTCTGGCATTACTCAGCTGCATAATCAGTTCTTTTATTTTTCTTCTATTACAGAAGTCAAATAGAAGCTTTAGAGCCAAGTATTAGGACATCTGCAGTTCCCTAGGTAAAATTTCATGCTATTTCCAATAAGAACGGTGTCATTTCTATCCATGAACCTTGGATATTTGTTTTTGAATACAAAGCTCTTGATAGCTTGATGTTCATTTAATAGCCCCCTAGGCGATAACACACATTTAAGATTAGACATATTTGATTCAGAAAAAGATCTCTGTAAGGAGCTAAGAAGAGAATCAGTGCCTTGTTTCACATTTAGTTTTTCAATAAAATTCTTCTCTGATATATGAACATCTGTCACTGCTATTATAGACTCCTGTAGGCCCAACTCCTTGAAAGGACTATACCTCTAAAGCTCTACAGAATAACCAAAGTTCTTAATTTTGGAAAACAATTGAAAATATTTCCTTGGAAAGAAGCATGCTTTCTGAAAAACAGCATAGCCCCTATTTGTCAGCCTAAAAGCAATGCCCCTCCTCCTTTATTCTAGTTTTTTCCAATTTGGGTTGCAAATTTTAGAAATAAAAATCTTGTGCTTGATTTCTTTTTCATGTTGAAGATTTTCAGAATTTAATAACTGGAAAGACATATTAATCCAATCCTTTTTTTCTCCCCACAGAAACAGATCTCCCAGAAGAGAAAAACAAAAAAATAGAAAAGAGTTACTCAAGGTCACACCGTAATGAGTAGGCATTAGATTTAAAATTTAGGTCTCCTGAATCCTAGTCTAGTCACCTAGGATTCTTCTTTAACACCAACTTTTTTGACTATTACATTTCCATCTGCTTTTCGAAATACCATTACCCTTGATTTGGTTTCCGTTCTAAATAACACAGGTCCTGAATGTGTCGGAAGTTTTGTGGCATCACACAAAATTAAACTTGTGTGTGGGTAATAATATTAATCGATACATGCAGAGAACTTTAATGGGCCGTCTCCATATATTAAGTAATTTAATATTTGGAATAATCTTTTGAAGTTTATACCATTATTATTCATATTCTATAGATGATATAACAATAATTTGGACACTACACAGCTGATAAGTGGCACAGCCATGATTCCATAACACAGATCTTTATTTACTATGTAATGCTATTAGTGCTTATAAAAACATCAAAAGAAGGAAAACATTTCACCTTATAAATTTTCACAAGTAAACATGGCTTTGTCAATTTCAGCATAGAAAACTTGCTATACCAGTTGGAGAAGTAACAACCAAATGCATTTAGTTCTAATCAAACAATAAAATCCAGATTGTACTGCCTTCTGGTTGCACTGTATCACCTTCAAACAAACTTCAATTTCAAAGACCTTCAATATTAAAAGATACTCAAGGATTGCAGTTAAAATTTGACTCCATCTGGTAGGATAAGTTAGTTTACTGCTGATTTTCCTGCTTTTCTTACATCTGAACAACAACTAAACCTCATTTTGTATACAATCTGGTACTCCTCCTTAGTTTTGCTGTTTGATTAAATTTCACTCTTAGCCATAAATTCAGTCTACAAACTACTGTCTGCCTGTATGTTGTCAGCTTAAAGATGTCAACTTGCATCTGCTGGCCAACAAAAAGGAATCATTCTTTGAAGAGTCCTTCATATTCGACTCTCACTTCTATTCATATATAGATCCATATGTAATTTATAGCACCACTGTAATAATCCAATATAAAGGCTTCCAGAAAAAAAAGTCAAACATCAACTTAAAAGTCTTTGAGTAAATACTCCAGGTTAAATGGAAGCAGTGTCATCAATGCAGGAACAAAACTATGACTTTGTTGCACTATAACTTCTTAAAAGGAAGAAGCACTAAGAAAAGAAATTAAAGGGTATTTTAATATTAATTTAATTTTTTCCTATGTAAACACCATATCTCAAGACTCTTTATAAGCGATACCTGCCTGTGCTTGAAATAGTGAAGAAAACAGACATGGTCCTGATCTTATGAAATGTAGTTTAATAGGCTATAGGATTATTTATTTCTTCAATAGAACAAAATTTCTAAGGAACAAAAATAAAAAAGATTTTATTAATTTTAATTCTCAATCATAATATTAATCTTCCAAAAGTATCCATACATTGTTAGGCCATACAACATCATAGTTTACTACAAAGCAAACTGGAACATAAGCTACAATCACTTTATTGACTGTTCAGCAGAATAGTGACCACAGAATATGCAAGACTCTTCAAAGAATGATTCTTACTTGTTGGATAACAGATGCAACTTGACATCTTTAAGCTGACAACATTCATTTCTGAAGTTCAAAGAATGATTCTTATTTATTGGCCAGCAGATAGAACTTGACATCTTTAAACTGACAGCATTCATTTCTGTGTCCTGCCTCTTATTGAACACAGAAATTCTGGTTAAACCAAAGAGCTAAGCAGGATAACAGGTTATACATAAAATGATGTCTAAATATTAAGATTTAACAGTTAGGTAAATTTTCTTAGATATAAGAAAAACAGAAAAGTTACCAATGAACTAATTCACCCTGTGAGATAAATAAAACTATGCTTTATCTGCAATCCTTGAATGTCTTTAATAATACACAATGTCTCTGAAATTGGTTAAAATGTATTTGTAGAACAGACTGAAATGCAGTCTGCTTTTTACTACAAATCTCAGATGAATTAATGTGAGGCAAGAGCTTCATTTTATTTTCTATAATTCTTCCAATTTTAATACTAATGTTGTTTAGCTTCTTACACGTTCTATAATATTCATTAACAAAATTTATTTTGCTATGAAATCACATATTTTCAACACAATCCTTATTTAATTTAAATAATTTCTCATTCATGTAAAGTCATAGCAAATATATAAGCAAGAAAAGCAAGTAATAACATGTAACTTAATAAGCTACATTTTTTATTTCTAGTTTACATACAACACACTTTGTATTCTATACAGTACTTATTGCTCCAGAAAAAGGACTAGAAAATTGTTTTCTCCAATGATAATGTAGCAAATATTTTGGTCTTTGTAAGCACTGAGATCTCTCTTTTATCTATTCAACTTTGTCTTCACAATGCAAAGAGCAAACACAGACAGTATATAATCAAATGGACATGAGTGAGTTGCAACAAAAGTTTATTTATCAAAAAAGGCATCTGGCCAGATCTGGTCGACCTCCGCTCTAAAACATCAATAATCTTTTTGCCAAATAGCCAAAATAGACATGAGCATGATCATCAAAATCATGTCTCACTGAAATCCAGTTTAAAATATAAAATGTCCTAATGTTCATCTTTGAAGATAAAATTCAATAATTATCTTTTGGAGGGAAAATAAAACTACAGACCAAGAATCAAAGACTAAGAATCAAATAGCCTTTAAATTGTGAGTTAGTAAGTATTCTATTTATGGGATTGTATCTGTATCTTTTATGAAAATAATCAGAACTGAGTCCCAATTGTTAAAAGACAAAGCTTCTCTTAATTCATCAAATCAGAAACTTAAAATCATTCAAGTGCAGTACATCAATACTTAAATACAAAATCATCCATTTAGCATAATTTTGCATGAAAAAGTATATATTCAGTAAATTCATGCATAATAGCATAGAATACCAGCGTCATTCTGATTTGCCTAGATTGGATTACAATCCGCACCAATGTCCTGTCCAAGGACATAGTCTTTTCAAGCTGATACATATGGCATTTTATTTCACATTATATCCCATTCTACTAATGTTTCTGACTTCAGTGCACCAGTATAATTCAACTTGAAGTCGATTGTTTCACACATAAATGGAAAAGGAAGAACCATTTGAAACTCAGTTATGTGTGTGTGTGTGTGCACACGCAGGCATGTCTGTACAATTGTATGTTGTTGACAATGTTGCGTTAGTTTATGTAAATTCTTTCCTTTTCCAATTTCTAAGCTTTTGTCTTTTTCTCAAAAGTTACAGTTCTCAACCATGGAGTTTCTAAATCCCCTAAAATGTATGTGGTAGATTTTCTGTAAACTACTATGTTTTCAATAACATATTTTGATATACTTTCTAGAAATCTCAAACTTCATGCATAGCAGAACCATTCCTTGCACATAATTAAATCTTTTTGGTAGAACTGACTGATGAGTCAACATTTTCAAAATGGTCAAACCAATAACAAACTTAAGGTATTATATTGGAAGAACTTTTATGGTCCTCAATCTTCAGGTGGTCAAATGTGTGGATATAAGTCACATTCTGTTTTAGTACCAAATCCAGCCAACTGTCACTCTGAAATGAGTATACAAGGCAAAATTCACACATAGTGTGTCAGTTGCAGTGTTTTATGCTCTGGCTGTCACTGCTTCCAAACAAGAAATATCTGTTTTTCATTATTTGTAGTTAAATAATTCACATTTCATATAATGGACAGCAGAGTTTAGACCCAGCACACGATAATGAGTTGGCTGACTACATTTAAAAGTGTTTTCTTATTTCCATAAGGTTTATAATGTGCAAGATAAAAATGGAATAACCTAAGAATGGACTACTGCTTTAAATCTAAATTTTACTGAATAAAGTTAAAGGAATAGAAGGAAACATCAAGAAATTACTCTCAGTGGAAATTCACATTGATATTGGTTCATTGAGCCAAATAAATGAATCTTATGTAAGAAAAGACTAAAATTGAAATGAAGTAACAATTTTTTACATGCCTAAAGTGATCAGGAATGTATAAAATATAATAAATTTAATAATTAGAATAAACTGCAAAAAATTACATAGCATGTATGGATATACATATATATATATATATATATATATATATGTATTTCAAGTACATTAGTAATAGCAAAAGCACCTTATGTATGCATGTATAGAAATGGAAATGGTGGCCTAAGTGTAAAATTAAAAGACAACCATTTTCAGATGGTTATATTAACATTTGTTCACTTGGTCAAGAATAACTGAATATAAAAATCCCATTCCCAATAACCATAAAAATGCAAAGTACCGAAAAACAAATTTAACAAGAATTACATGGGACCCACGGTAATAAATGTAATAAGAAATGTGAAAGACCCACATCAAGAAAACTGTAAAATTTTACTGAAGAACATAAGAGTATGTATAAATTGGGAAATATGTCTTTCAATAGAAAGAAACAATCTTGTTGAGAAGTAAATTTCCTTCTATATTCTTTAATAAATTTCAAAACAATTACACCAAAAATAGTAGTAGTGTTTTTAATTTGCCAAAATTTAAAGTTTGCATGAAAGTATAACTATTTCATAGTGATCAAGTATAATTAAGTAGAAACATAATCAGATGAGATTTGTCTTATGTTTAACATTAGAATAATTAAAACCACATTGTACTAGAACAAAAATATACAAATATATTAATAAATCAAATTAGAGAGTAATAACACAGACCTATGAGAGTTCGTATGTGGTGAAGCTTTCAAATCATTAGCAAAAGGGATGGGTCATTTCATTAAATTTTATTATGACGATTATCTGCCAATCTACCTACCTAACAACCAATGAATGTTTCTTTTTGTTTTAAAAGTTACCCCAAATAATTTTTAATTGATTCAGTTTTCATGTTGAAAAATTCCATAAAATACTTCAAGAACATCTGAATTTTTTTTTTTAAATCTTCTTGTGGAAGAGACTTTTCAAAGTCTGAAAATCAAGATCAAAAAACCATTAAGTAAAAAATTAACATATTTTAGCACATAAAATTATAATAATTTTAGACAATAAAAGATACTGTTCCCTGAGTTATTATATAAGGAAATATGTATGAAATACGTAAGAAAGCAAAATAGTCTTAACATGTAAAGACCATCCAACAGATCAGTAACAAATAAGTGAATATTTCAATAGAAAAAAAATCAGAGAATGACTTCCCAAAAGGTAATTCAGAGAGATAAAGACAAATGGCCTTATAAACACAAAAGCATGTTTGAGGTGGTTAAATGGCAATCAAAGTTAATTAATCCTAAGAAATAACCAATTTTACCTATCAGATCAGTAAAGGTAAAAAAAAGTACATACTGAGAAAGATAGACAGAAATGGTTTGTGTGTGTGCAAATGAATCTCTCATACACTGTTGGTGTGACTATAAATTAGCACATGTTTAAGGAAGCACAGCTTTGTAATAAATGTATACACATAGACTCCAGAGTCCAATTATCCAACTCCTAAGAATTTACAAGGGGAAATAATTTCAGAAATGCATCAAATATTAATATACAGGAGTATTTAATATAGTTTGATTTATAATAGCAAATATCTTCCAAATGATCAAATTGTCTATATGCGAAGGATAAATGTATTGAATTCTATACAATTATTAGAAAAATTATAAATGACATCAAAAGATGTTCACAAAAAATAAGTGCCAAAATCGTATTTCAAAATGTTGCACATGATACTATCTCATCTAATTTCATGTGCATACAGAATTCCCAGGAATTCTGAAGGTGTTCATTTTGCTAATAGTAAGTAGTTCTGTCTGAGTACTTATGACATCAATAGAGATCTTCAATATTCATTAGATTTATTATATTTACTGATTTTTCTGTAACAGAAATAATTCTGTCAAAACATTCCAGAATAAAACTGCATGACAGAGAAATTCACCTACTTTATAAAGCAAACGGAACAAACAGCTAGAATTCACATTACATCTTGCATTTAATTTCCTTAATTTTCAAATACAGAAGCCTTACCCAGAACTTTAGAAATCCGAATAAGTCTTAAATATCATCAATGAAAAACCCAAGACAAAGTCAGGAATACCACACTCAAGCTTTTGATATAAATATTCACACTTTTTTTTTAATTTGAAAAAAAGCAAAATTTTAATTGATAAATTAGGAGATTTATGATGATGATTTTGAATTTATTTTCTCTAATACACACATACCTGATTCTTCTATAAACATGCTAATACTAATGCTTGCTAATACTACACATTTTACATTTAAATGATCATATAAACATCTAACCATAACATCTAAATATTCACACTTTTATAATAATTATAGAAATAATCTATTAAAAATGGAGTAACATGTTTAATTTAAGGATTATTTCCTTTCAATAGTCATACAGAAGTTGATAATTACTTTAAAATATTGTATATATATAAAGAGTATTATATTTTATATCTAATATAATCTTATTCTTAATTTTTAATCAATTCAATTGAAAATCTGATACAATTTAAAAAGCCATTCGAAGCATTTTGTTTGAACAAATTTTTTGAAAATTTGAACACTTTAAGTGTATTAGAATTGAAGTCTTTTGAATTGATACTGAAACAAACCACAATTATTTCACACAAATGTTAATCATTAGTTTACTGAATATTCTGTGACAAGTACTGTCTCATTAAAATAGCAAGAGTCTTTTTCTTGGTTATAAAATTCTCTTATAAAATTTAATCAGAATATAATTTTGCTCTTAATTCTCAGGATTAACATAAAACTCTTTTCAGAGCAGATTCCTGTTTTGAGCAAGAATAGAATTCATTCCCTCGTATTAAAAGATGATTTACAACAACCAGGAGAAATGTAGATCATAATTTTCAATCTATCTACAAATCCTAATAATGCTGAAACAGTGATAATTACTAGCAAAATTGATCTCTAAATTACTTAGACGGTCTACTTTTCCACTACTACAGATATTATTATTTGTGTTCTATTTGTTTGGGTTTTTTGTGGGGTGTTCCCCAAGCCAACTAGGAATCTCAATGTGGACTATTAACAATCATGTTGGAAGATTACAATGAACGCAATTCCACTCCATTTTTCAAATTTTTCTTCTTTTAACCTTCAGAAGAATGCAATATTCTGGTAGGAGAAGTGTCGAGATCAAATCTCAGTGTCAGCACTTTCCAGCTGTAGCATAAAGAAGTTTGATTGTCTCAATTCCAATAGGTTCCTGCTTCACAGTTACCTACTCATCCTCAGTTCACCCATTTGTAAATTGAGATCATGCTTCCTTATGCCAGTGAGTTTTTGAAAATAAAAATGTGAAATGATTTAAAAATTATACCTCGTTTTATAGAAGTTTCTCAATTTATGGTGATAATTTTCAGTACTAATACTAATTAGAATCAAATATATCCTAGCTATATGTTAAAGGTATAATGCAGTTTTCAAATGTGGTTTTTTTTGATCCTTTTAAAACAAAATGTTGTTTATAAGCTATTAAACGCCTAAAAAAAGAGAATTCACATGTACTTCGATATTTTTTATTCCAGTCACCTAAATTCAGATGAACAGTCCCCGATTAGATATATATTCTCACATGGTAAATCCTGATTACATACTTTTACTATTTTTTTACTAAGCAAAACGAGCTATAATATAAAATAGACCTTCTGCTCTTTCTCCAATATTGAAGACATATTTTACACTCTTCAAGTACCACACAAATGTTCATCCCTTTCTCCATTCCCTCCTTGAGTTTCTCTGTCTCTCTTTAAAATCTAATCCAGCAGTGTTTGATTTAATCAAGTTTTACTCTTACCTTGTGTATACTATACTATGTACAAAAACAACAACAATAAAACAAGAAACCCACAGCTCCGGGATATCTTTAAAATAAGAACATGAACAATTAAAAGGTATTTTGCCCAAACATGGGAATTTTAAAACCAGGGTATATTTATAACATCTGCCACTTTGACTAAGGCAACTTATTTTTTATTTTTTTATTTTTTTTGAGACAGAGCCTCAAGCTGTCACCCTGGAGAGAGTGCTGTGGCATCACAGCTCACAGCAACCTCCAATTCCTGGGCTCAAGTGAGTCTCCTGCCTCTGCCTCCCAAGTAGATGGGACTACAGGCGTCCGCCACAACGTCCGGCCATTTTGTGTTTGCAGCCGTCATTGTTTGTTTGGCGGGCCCGGGCTGGATTCGAACCCGCCAGCTCAGGTGTACGTGGCTGGCGCCTTAGCCGACTAAGGAAACTTATTAAAGAAGTTCCATTAAACAATAAATTTCTACCCAGCTGTACTTCCCAGTGATGATGATAAAGGCCAGTAACAAAAAGACAAGAGCCATTTAAACACGTGGTTCTAAAAATTGGCACATTCACTAGAAAGTAAGAGTTTTCTTATTTCTTTGGAAATGGACAATTAAGCTATTAAAACAATGCTGATCTTTCCAAACAACCAGAGTGATATATTCACCATGAAATGTTTCTCTATGGTGTAGAAAAGCAATTGGCAAATTATTTTTATTCTTATCTCTTATAGGACAAATCTTGAACTCCAAAACCTCAAGTTTAAGCTAAAGCATCCCTCAAAATCTGAAGGAAATTTTCAGATTTATGGACCAACCTTTTCTGGTGGTCCATAATTCTACACCTCTTTCATCTGTAAATTTAGCCAACACTTAAAATATTATTACATTTAAAAATGGTTTTCCACACAGGTATACTAATGGAATTCCAGTAAGCACCCATGAGCATTCCTCCAAAACAGCCTCCCATTTCAGTCCATTCAGTATCAAAAATGTGCTTGAAAGAGGAAGATGCACCCAACTGATCAGACAGCACTTCAAAAGATCTTTGGTATATTAACTCAAATATTTATTTAACAAAAGAAACGGAACTATGTATTTGAAAAATAAGTCCTAAAGTTTCTTTGTCTGTAGGCCATGGAATAAATGTGACCATATTCATAGAAAACAGCAATCACTTTTGAATTATTTACATTAAAAGTCCTATGATCCAATATTTATGATTAGCAGAATAATATGCGGAACAAAATAGACTTCTTTGTCCATAATTACTCACCATACTCTTATTTTAATAGGAAATGGAAAACTTTAAACCAGTGTCAAAGTGAGTAAAAGATAAAAATGTCACAACTTCTTTTCTCTTTATTAAATCCTCTTTAATTTCTATTTTGAATGTTTTTGATAATGTACATTACATATTGGTACATACATAAATAAATAATACAATTGTCAAGTAGGTCAAGCAGACTCAGGTTCAAGTCTTAGCAATGACTCTTACCCGTAAGTGACCTTGAACAAGGTAAATTATTTTGCTCGTGTCTGAAATGAGCACAGTAAGAACTGTCAAATTATAGAGTAATGTGAGGTTCGAGTTAACCTAAAACTTGATAAACATCTTAAAACAGGGTACTGGACACGAGGTAAGAGATCAATAATAGTTATTACAGAGATATATACAGGTATGAATGCGAAGGAGGTCAAAATTATTAATCTTTTTTTATACTTTTGGTTCAAAAATTATAAATGTGTATGTAACATACTCAAGATATATGAGCATTCATACATATGTGCATGTATATATGTATTTGTGTATATACCTATATATACACATATGTATGAGTGTGCTACATATGTGTATATTTGTATATATATACATAAAAACACATACATATACAGTATATATATGCACAGATAAGTTACTTATAAAGTGAGGCAATGTATAAAACTTGTTATATTCTACTAAAAGACAAATATTAGATGTAATTTGCATAGGAAACATATTTCTATGACACTTGCATTATAAGGTGGATTTTTAAAACTTTTTTTTTTTTTTTGTAGAGACAGAGTCTCACTTTATCACCCTCGGTGGAGTGCCGTGGCCATCACACAGCTCACTCCAGCTCCTGGGCTTATGCGATTCTCTTGCCTCAGCCTCCCAGGTAGCTAGGACCACAAGAGCCCACAACAATGCCCAGCTATTTTTTTGTTGCAGTTGGGCCAGGGCTGGGTTTGAACCTACCACCCTCGGTATATGGGGCTGGTGCCCTACTCACTGGCCCACAGGCGCCGTCCAAAGTTGTTATATAAGATTCAAAGTTTCAGTAATTATCTATGGTCGAATATTCCTATATATCTGAACTATTGAATTAAATAATAGAACATACTAATAAATAGATTTATAATTATATAAATTTATATATTATTTTAACATATGCCATTAAAATGTGGATCAATTATATATAACAAATACACAAAAGTATATTTGTGTTTCTGAAGTATTTGTGTCATAGAAAAAGGTCAAAATAACAGGACATAGACAAAATAACATAATTTTTATCTAAATTTAAAAATAAAAAGCAGAGTGAAAATTGACTTTTTGGGACTACCTATTTGGTTAGCCAAATAATTTTATTCTAATACTGAAATGTCAGTATTTCCCAACATTTTTCAGTCATCTTAAACTAAATAACTAATGGCAGCTAGCATTTACTCATTCACAATCCCAAACACTTTGCTACGTCTTCATTCCTCTCTCTCTGGATTTTCCCAGCTTTACGGAACCTTTCTAAATTTAGAATTATGAGTATTTTCAACATTTGTGCTAAAAAGTAGTTTGGATGTCCTAAATGACACTTTTTAAAAATAAAAATTGGATCAAGAAAATGTTTTCCATCCTTCACATGCATACCATTAGTAAGTGTCCCCTGCCTTCTACTTCATTCCTTGTAAAGATGCTTAAAACACTCTGACCACATTATTGCATCTACCCAAGTTCCCTCAATTTCTCTTCTGCACAGATTTCAAGGTGCTAGACAATCAAGTTTTACCCTGTATATGCATACTACCATTTCTGTCCACTTACTAACTGTGCAATCTTAGCAAATATATAAACTTTTTAGCTCTTAGCCTTTAAATTTGTAAAAGTGAATACAGTGACCTAGATTATAAGATTTTTATGAGCACAAAGTGAAATTGTCACACATCTTAAATTTTCATCTTTGAAGCATTATTATTGCAAATACGCAATGCTTTCTACACAATGTCCACATCCCACTACACTCTTCCACAAGACTGTTCTTATTTTCCATCTATTCACATTGTACTGATTCTTTTTGCCTAGTTCAAGCCCTCCCCCCTTCCATCAAAACATCCATGAATCCCACCCACTCGGTCCACTTGGATCTTTTTTGTTGCGGAAGCCCATATTGCAGCTAGAGACTGGTTAGTTGTCCAAATCCTTTATTAGTGATAAAATGGCTTTGGACTTCACTGTAAGACTAGTGTTCCTAAACCAGTGATCTTCTGAGAAAATATCTGAGTCAGAGTCACCTAGAGAGCTTTTAAACATGCAGAATCATGAATCCCATCCTCAACCTACTGAATCAGATTCTAGACTTAAGCTCAGAAAATATGAACATTAACACTTGACTCAGATGATTACTGCACAGTAAAGTTTTAGAATCACTGCAAAAAAAATGTTATTCTTAACTTTTTCTTTCAAATTCTCTACCTGAGGGATATACCACTCTCCTGCCTTACCATCTGAAACATTCTCACTATCAACCTTTCATTTCTTCCCTGGGGCAATTAAGATTAATCCTTCTAGCTTCTAGGGAAAACCTTAACCCCTGTGTAAGAACTGTCTTATATCTTTCTACTGTAGATCCTATAATTATTACAATGAAAGTTAATTCAGCATTTGATAAATATTTCCATATGACCATCCTTCAACTACTCCTTCAACAAATTCATTCCACTTTTTTAGAATCAGGCATGTGCTGGGCCTTGAGGATGCATGCAAGCAGCACATCTGGGCACCTCAAAATCTCTGATCTTCTTCTATCATTTACACCTGTATTACTCTTCTAAAATACTACATACATTCACCTCTAAAAACTTCATTAATTTAATGGTTCCTATTATGTTAAGAGAGGATATATTTCATCTTCAATTGCCCAAACAATTATTTCTAAATTAAGACTTCTTGGCAGTTAAATAGGCAGTAGGTGCCAAATTATAGAGCAAGGAAATGAAACTTGGCAATGGACATACCCAATAGAATGTTAACAAAAAGAACACCAGAGAGAGCCAAATATTTTGAGCCATCCCTCATATTTTTCCTATAAATCACAATAGGGTATCATAAATCCATTTCTCCCTCTGCTTAATAAAATATGTAATATTTCAAATAAAATGCACTACTGGAAGGAACATATAAATCTTGTGCTTGTGTCGCTGAAAACTCATAGTCATCTTATTTCTTCTTCTTTTAATAATCTCCTTTACTGAATTTTTATGTCATTCAAAAAATGTAAAGAGATTTTGAAGAAACTAGTGATATCAGGATAGAAAAAGAATAAATAGTAGCTGTGTAAATATGAGTGAAATTAATATCTACAACTCAAAAATAGATTTTCATGTATATACTGTTTAAATTCATATTATTGCACATCATCATTTGTGTCTTATGTGTATATTATTGTTAATGGTACCTAAGTAAAAAATGGGTTTTTATTTTTAAATAATTTATAGCTAATATTTTGGCTAATAATGTATAAACTATATTTTATATGATTCCTTTTTTGAAAGATACAGGTGGCTATAACATTTGTGTGCAATTTAAAATACAGCTGTGTAGCTGGGTTCAGTGGCTAATTCCTGTTATCCTAGCATGAAGTTAGATTTCCTGAGCTCAGGAGTTTGAGACCAGCCTGCCCAAGAGCAAGACCATTTTTTACCCATCTGTAAAAAATAGCCGGGCATTGTGGTAAGTGCCTGTAGTTCCAGTTACTTGGCTGGCTGAGGCAAGAGGATCCCTCGACCCCAAGAGTTTGAACTTGCTGTGAGCTCTGACACCATGGCACTCTACTGAGGGTGAACATAGTGAGACTCTGCCCCCCCTGAAAAAATGTAAATAAAATAAATAAGTGTGCAATTTAAAATTGCACATGAAATTTATGGCCACCCAAAGAAACTGTCAATATGCTTACATGTCCGCATAGGTTTATAAGATCATAAAGTAGGCATGGAAAAACACACAACACTCTGCATTGGTGGTAGGCCAGGTATGTAATTTTATTTTTAAATAAAACTCTAAAAACACTCATGGCCTATTAAGTGAAAATGTAGACTATAATGTTCTACCTACAAAGTAACTAACTGTAGTGTGTAAAATATGAACAATGAAACAGACAATCAAAATTACAAGCTAATATAGACCAATTAAAACATAGTTTTAATGATGTAAGAAAGATGTGATTAATATTTGCCTTTGACATTTGTTGGTGTTCTAAATTGTTTTTCTCACAATGTGTCACTAAACATAAATGAAAATGGTAATTAAGCACAAAAATCATTGTTCTATAAGAAAATTTCCTTTTCCCTACTTACTTGGAGATAAAAGCATAACATAATTCTTTATATCAGTGGTTCTCAACCTGGAGCAATGACCCATATCCCAGATTCCAGGCATATATGGCATTTTTAGTTTTTACCACTTCAAGGGTGCCCCAGACATCTAGTAGGTAGAAAGGGATGCTGTTAAACAAGACAGGGCCTCCCAAGAGAGAATTATGTGCCCAAAATTGCCAATAGCGCCAAGGTTAAGAAACGCTGCTATAAAATGATCACAGAACAAATCAGTGCCCCTCCCACCAAAATTAAGCCATCCTCCCCACGAAAAATATTTTCTCTGACTTAGATTCTTATAGAAATCCCCATGGATATTTAATCACTTCTAGAGGAGAAAGCTAAAATACACATGATATATTCCATCTCTAAGGCATGAAACTAAAATACACATGGTATGTTTCATTTCTAAAAAACAAGATGCACTCACTTCCCTTGCTTTCTCTTGCAAAGGACAAGCACATAGTCAGATCATTACTTCATGTCACAGCTGAGCAAGAACATAGTTGAAGAAACAGAGCAACAGTTAAAGAATTTTCTCTAAGAATTAATCAAGAGAAAAAGACTAAGAAACTGGAACTATCACGTGGATTGTGTAAACATAGATGCAATAATTCTTTTAAAGATGTAATCCTTATAATGAGCTGTGCGTTTAGGTTATGTGGGGTGAATGGAGGTAGGAAAGACTGGGGAAGAAAAAAAGACATTCAAGAAAGAAATAACTCAAACATTTTTAAGAGAACTATTTGCAGGAGCAATTTAGCAGTAAACATAAATATTCAAAGGCAAAAAGTTCAAGGCATCTGTGGCTCAGTGGGTAGGGCGTTGGCCCCATATACTAAGGATGGTGGGTTCAAACCTGGCCCCGGCCAAACTGCAACAAAATAATAGCTGGGCATTGTGGTGGGTGCCTGTAGTCCCAGCTTACTCAGGAGGCTGAAGCAAGAGAATCACCTAAGCCCAGGAGTTGGAGATTGCTGTGAGCTGTGTGATGCAACAGCACTCTACCGAGGGTGATAAAGTGAGACTGTCTCTAAAGAAAAAAAAGAAAAAGAAAAAAGTTCAACTAAAAGTGAGGTCTTGATAATAAAAGGAAAAAACAGAGGGGGCCACAGGGAGTGGTCTTTTTACACAGTGTCTGCCTACAGCCTAAAACCTCTAAGACAGTTTACATTTCTTGACATATGCCAGGGAATATTGCCTTGTAATTATCTATCATAAATTATTGGTCTTAATGGTTACCTGACAGATTTTGTCAAAGCAACAGAAAATTATTTGATAAGTTAACAAATGGCATCTATTCCCAATGAAAGAAATTTTGACACAAGCAACATCTTCAATTCCTCAAAAGCTTATATAAATCTTTCTTGCTTGGTGTAAATTGTGCTAGTTTCTCAAGGACAGGAACCACATCTTATATCTAATACACACTGACTAAAGTATCTGCTTGAAAAATCCATTTTAATGAAATTAAGATCTTTTTCCAAGTGGAGTGGAGAGGAGAAATAGTTAACAACTCATGAAGGATTTGTTTATTTGATCTACTCATTGTTTCCAAAAAAATAAGAACAAAAATAAAATAAAAAAAAAAAAACACGGCATGTATGTGATGGGAATGGTTTAAAAAAGTGGCTTTGCTATACTTAAAAGTATAGCCTAATGAGATGGTACTAAGATTAATAGATGCGATAGCTGTGTAACCTTGAATGAGTCACTTAACCTCTCAGGGCCTCAGGCTCCCCGGTTAGTAAATAGGTGAATAGTGGCTCTCTGTTTGTATGGAAAGACTGATTACACAACACACATTAACATGATATCTACACAAATAAAAGGACTCAATAGACAGTAGTAATTCAGATGTTTGTCCCCTCCAAATTTCATGTTGAAATTTGATTCTCAATGTGGCGCTGTTAGGAGGCGGGGCCTGGTGGGAGGGGTTTGGGTCCTGGGGTCAGTTCCTTCATGAATATACAGCTGGCTGTTTAAAAAAAAACTAGCACCTCCTTTTCTTTTCCCTCACTTGCCAAATAATCTCTTTGCACGTGCTGCTGTCTCTCCAATTTCTGCCTTAAATTGAAGCAGCCTGAGACTGTCACCTGTCATAGATGTCTAATCTTGAACTTTTCAGCCACCAGAATCTCAGGTCAAATAAACCTCATGTTGTTATAAACTACCCAGTCTGAGGCACTGTGTTGTAGCAACACAAAATGGACTATAGCAAAACAATTATTTTATTATGTTATAATAATAATGATGGAAAATGCTGAACACAGCACAAGAGAAGGTGACAGAAACGAGAAAGAGGAAAAAGGAGGAGGAAATGTCAGCTTACTAAAATTGGGTAGCAGAGCTTCTAATCAAAATTTGTTTAGAATTAAGGTTGCCTTTGTTCCCTGGGTGTTCACAACCCTTTCTCCTTGCTCCATGCTTCCTGCGTGATCTTACCTACCCTCTACAGCAACCGATTTTATCTTCTAATCTCAATGGCAAGTGTCTTCTGCATCACAGAGAATACGCAGGTGTTAGGAGACGGTCTGGAGCTTTTTGTCTTGCTATCTTGACTTCACCTCCCCCTTTGTATTCACGACCTATTCCGCTCCACACTTTTTCCTCCAAACTTTTAAAGAGAATATAATACCCCCTCGTTTTTTTTTTTGTAATTCTCCACCCCCAACTTCTCTTCAGATCCTAACTTTTCAAAAGCATCATCTTTAACCACTAAAAAAAAATTCCTCCTTCTGCATTTTACCAATGAGCTCTTGTTGCTATACTTGGAAGACAAGTCTCACAACTTACGAGTTATTTCTGTGTATCACTGTGGCATCCAATACAGCTAACCATTTGCTTCTCTTTAAAACCGTCTGGTGCCTCAGCTTCTAAGACATTTCTACCCAGAGGTCTTATACTATCTCTGACTGCAACACAGACATTTCTTCTTTGGTCTCCTTTTCCGTTTTCCAGCACTTAAATCCCAGTCCTCCCTAGAGCTCCATTTTTACCTGTCTTCTCATTACCCCTGTTTAATTTTATCTATTCATACATTTATAAGCACCACTTTTATGATGACAATATTCAAGTCCTCCGTCCCTACTCACTACTTCTTCCTCAGCTATACACACATATTTTCCATATTTTCCAATTACCTACTAGTTATCTCCACAAGGAGATTCCACATCTATGGAAAAATCAACATTTTTCCAACTGGACTCACTGTCTGCCCACTTGCCCCACCTCCCATGGTCCTGCTGTCCTTCCTCCCTTCCCTGTATCAGGGAATGGCACTATCTGAAATTTAGGGGTCACCAAGTCCTGTTACTTCCACCTTGTGTCAATAAATACTTGGCTTTTATATCTTATCTTTTTACATTCTGTCTTTATTTGTTGATTTTTCCTGGGATTTTGCAGATTTTCATCTCATCTCCCAAACTTTGGTTTTGCTCCACTTCAATCCACCCCCCATACTTCAGAACCATCTTTCAGAGGTTTAGGTCTATTCCTGCATTTCTCCTATTGACATCCTTTTGGGGGTCCTGCAGCTCTGGGGTCAGAAATGAAGCTCTTGAGCAAGACATAAAAATGAAGCTCTTAAGCTAAGACATAAAAATGGTCTTCCTGATTTGATCACCACCTATGTCTTTATCACCAAAAATATCCCTCTTCACTCCCTCTCCAGACTTTTTTAAGCTACTTGAAAATTGCTAGTCCATTTATTTTTCCTGTGTGGCATTCTCCTAAATGCTCTTTTTTCTACTTGGAACATTTGTCTACCCACTTTCAAGTCTCTTCTTCAACTACCCAATCTCGATGTAATATTTCAATATTCTATATTCCCACCATGCCCTGTGTATTTCCACTTTCAAAGGACTTTGGATTCTACTGCGATTTTTTTCCCTACATTTGTTGGTTTAAATGGGAAATGCCTTAAAGTTGGGTACTATGATTCTAAGCTCTCTTTTCCCATATAAATAGTACAATTTGGAATGAATAATAATAAATTACTGAAAATGAATTTCTCATGTATAGTATTTATCAGGAGACACATATCCATACAAACATTTGTATATGATGCAAAATCATGCAAGGAGAGAGACTATGACCTTGTCTCCAGGTTGTGTATAAACATGATGGAGGTTGACAAAATAAATACATAAACTATAAGACAAATGGAAATATCAAATGAATGAGGAAATCAACAATTGGGCAAAGGAATTTATAGGAGACAGAGACCACAATGTCTTAGGAAAAATAAGGCATAAGGTAGGGATAAGTACAGTAAGAAGGAGACACAAAATTTAAGAATAGTGAACACCTAGATATTAAGTTTCATGAGGTCAGGAAACTGGTCGTTGGTCTTATTCCTGCTATGTCCTGGCTCATAGTAGCTGCTAAATAAGTATTTGTTGAATGGAATTTTAAACTGTGCAGCTGGAGATGTAAGAAAACATCTGTTTAAAAAAAAGCAGCACTTTTCTCTATTTGCCATTCCATAAAAAGGTAATTTGTGTATGTGTTTACTAGAATTCTTTCCTCAAAAGTGAAATATTGCTTCACTCTTTGCTTGGCAAATGTGTTGTTTTATGATGGAGAAGAATCTGCTTAAAATGAAGAGAAAGATATTTTAGTCCGTAATCCTCAGAGCCAAATTTGAATCTTAAAACGCACTTTTCATCAAAGAATCTTAACAAAAAGATTCCTGCCAATTTAACCAAGACATCTAAAAATATTTCATTCTGAAGCCGAGCTTTCTTCTCGGGAGCATTTTTATCGAGATCACATTCTTCCATAGATCTTCCATGGGGCTGACAGTCACCTGAGTATGTGGCACAGACACCATCACCAACTCACAACTGTATGTCATTCAGGAAGCATGCACTTTCCTCAAAGTTTTCTAGATTTCCAAATTTTCCTGGGTATTCTTTTTACCAAACAGAGCTACCATAACAAACCAAGCCAGAAACATCTAAAACCTTGATTTAGAAGCCAAGTAAACTTATCCCTTATGATCTCGAACATTTTAAAACTGAATCCTAGCAATTTAAATCACCGACCCAAGCACACTTAACAGGTAAAGTGTACACTGGGTCCTTGAGGGCTAGCCAGGGTGATATTCACTGTTCATCAGATTCATAGAACATGTACACATTCGTATGCAGATACACCTCAGAGACATAGCTGTTTATTTCAAGAACATCATAGTAAAGCAAATATTGCAACAAAGCAAGACACAAATCCGGGGGCTTTCCAAGTGCATATAAGTGCATATAAGTTATGGTTACATTATACTATCTCCGTTGTATGCAAAGGTATTTTGTTTAAAAAATGTTCATACTTTGATATTACAGTATTTTATTGCTAAAAAATGTTAACAATTATCTGAGCCACCAGTGACGTGTAATCTTTTTGCTGGTGGCAGGTCCTGCCTCAATGTTGATGGCTGCTGACTGACCAGGTTGTGGCTGTTAAAGGCTGGGGAAACTGTGGCAATTTCTTAAATAACACAACAGTGAAATTTGTCAAATCAATTGGCTCTTCATTTCATGAAAGATTTCTTGCTGCATATAATGCTGTTGGACTGCAGTTCATCAACAGGAAAACTTTCAAAATTGACATCAATCCTCTCAAACTATTGCTGTACCAAGTTTATGTAATATTCTGAACCTTCTGTTGTCATTTCTACAATGTTCACCCCAACTTCCCAAGTTGTAGATACCACCTCAAGAGACTGTCTTCTTTGCTTATCCATAGGAAGCAACTTCTCAAGAGATTTTATCATTAGACTACAGCAAACCAGTTCCATCACAACCACCACTTCTAATTCTAGTTCTTTCATTATTAATATTACATCTGCAGTGACTTCCTTCCCTAAATTCTTGGCTCTGCTGTCATCCATGAAACTTGGAATCAGTCTCTTCCAAACTCCTATAAATGTTGATATTTTGGCCTCCTCCCTGGAATTGTGAATGTTCTTAACGACATCTAGAGTGGTAAATCCTTTCCAAAGGTTTCAATTTGCTTTGTCCAGATCCACCAGAAGAATTACTATCTATAATAATTGCAGTCTTACAAAATGTATTTCTTACATAATAAGAATTGAAAATTGAAATTACTTCATGAACCATGGGGTGTAGAATGTTGTGTTAGCAAACATGAAAATATTAATCTCCTTGTAATATCCATCAGAACTCTTAGGTAGGTAGCCATGTGCATTGTCAATGAGTGGTGATGTTTTGAAAGAAACCTTTGTCTGTTTTTTTGTTTGTGTGTGTGTGTGTGTTTGTTTTCTGAGCAGTAAGACTCAGCAGTGGGCTTTATAGAGTCAGTAAACTATGCTATACAGATGTGCTGTTATCCAGGCTTTAATGTTCCATTTATAGAGCACAGGCAAAGCAGATTTAATACGATCTTAAAAGTCTTTGAATTTTGGAATGATAAAAGAGCATGGCTTCAATTTAAAGTCATCAACAGTCTTAGCCCCTAGCAAAGTCAGCATGTACTTTGAAGTTTTGAAGCCAGACACTGACGCTTCCTTTCTAGCTATGAAAGTCCTCAGTAGCATCACCTTCGATCATAGGATTGTTTTGTCCACAATTGTATATTTGTCTAGGGTAGCTTCCTTCCTCAATTATCTTAGCTAGGTCTTCTGGATAAATTTCTGTAGCTTTCATAGCAGCATTTGCTGCTTCACCTTGCACTTTTGTGTTACAGAGATGCTTCTTTCCTTAAACTCATGAGCCAACCTCTGCTAGCTTCCAGTTTTTCTTTTGCAGCTTTCTCACCTCTCTCAACCTTCACAGAATTAAACAGTTAGGGACGTGTTCTGCCAATTTGGGTTTCGTTTAAGAGAATATTGTGGCTGGTTTGGTCTACCTACACCTCTCCAACTTTCTCCATATCAGCAATATTAATGTTTTGCTTTCTTATCTTTCTTGTGTTCACTGGAGTAGTAATTTTAATTGCATTTGAGAACTTTTCCTTTCCATTCACACCTCAGCTCACCATTTAGTGCAAAAGGCTGAGTTGTCAACCTATCTCCATTTTTGACATGCCTTCCACATTAAGTCTAAACAGCTTGAACTTCTGATTTAAAATGAGAGACAAGGGACTCCTCCCTTCACTTGAACACTTAGAGGCCAATGTATGTTTGTTTATGACTTGGCCTAATTTCAGTATTGATGTGGCTCAGAAACAAAGAAGCCCACCAAGAGGTAGAACAGCCAGAAAATAGCCAATCAGTTGATGAGTCAGAACACAAAAAACATTTATCAATTAAGTTTGCTATCTATATAAGCGAAGTTCATGATCAATGATTGCAAATCGCTATAACATATAATAATAAAATGTTCGAAATATTCCAAGAATTATTAAAACACGTCACAGAAATATGAAGTGAGCCCATGCCATTGGAAAAATACCGCCCATAGACTTGCTCAATGAAGAGTTGCCACAAACCTTTAATTTGTTTAAAAATAATAATAATAACAGAAAAAATAGAATATCCAAAGCAAAATAAAGCAGACTGCAATGAAGGGAAGTATGCCTGTTATCATTTTATAAACTTTGGTAATCACCTGAGATAGGTAAAATCCCCAGTATAACAAGTGAAGATACTGAGCCTGGTCTGGCTGTGACTATCCACAGGATGAACTAAGTGTCAGAAATAAAACTTCTGTGTCTAAGACTTTTGATTCAGTTCAGGGTCTTTGTATCGGTGTCATTTACAAGGAGCATTGCATTGACATGAACATTTATTCCTTTAGCACAAATGAGTCAGTAACAATTGATGAAGTGCTACAAAAAAAGAAAGTGCTACAAAAAAAAGAAAGTGCTACAAAAAAAGAAAGTAACAATTCCTTTGTGGACTACCACAAAAGAAAACAAGCCAAAGACGCGTCTGCTAATCAATTTAGAAGCTTCACTTAAGTATTTAATCAATCAAACATTCTTTCAGAAGTGAATCTAATCAAAAGATTTTAACACTTTCAGACTTGTGTACAGGAGATAACATAACATAAACATTTTTCTCTTTTATTTAGACATCAGTGATGGAATTTCCCATCTGTTGCTCTGCAACAACAAAAATTCTCTTTGATGGATTAATTTTAGGTCATTAAGATTGCTAGCTGAAATAAATGTTCATTTATCAAAGTGAAAATGTGGCTGGGCAAATCCATGAGTATCACCATTAGGCTAAGAAAGGAATCTGGCTTGGAATTTTCAACACTTGGTTCTCATCACTAATGCTGCAATGCTGTCCCATTTACAACCTGACATTTATTTTTGCACTTTCAACATCCCATGATTTTTCAGCTTTAAGTGGTGACACCTTGCTTAGCTGGATCTATATTTTGGCTAGCAGGTCTTGGCATTAGGTCCTCCTTAGACACCTCTCAAAAATCTTGTATGTGGGCTCAGCACCTGTGGCTCAACAGGCTAAGGCGTCAGCCACATATACCTGAGCTAGTGGGTTCGAATCCAGCCTAGGCCCGCCAAACAACAATGACAGCTGCAGCCAAAACATGGCCGAGAGTTGGGGCAGGCACCTGCAGTCCCAGCTACTTGGGAGGCAGAGGCAAGAGACTCGCTTGAGCCCAGGCATTGGAGGTTGCTGTGAGCTATGATGCCATAGCACTCTATCCAGGGTGACAGCTTGAGGCTCTGTCTCAAAAAAAATCTTGTATGTACACACACAAAAAAAGAACAAAATTTAAAGGAAAAGAAAACAACAGCTTTACCATTCTGAACAATTTTAGGATATAACACATCTAAGTTCTTAACTAACTTATTGTAGCAACCTCAAGTCATCTAATTATGGTCTCTTTGGAGTCTAATTTTTCCTGACTTTTTTGAACAAAATCCCATTTTTCTGATGCTCTAAAGAAGTGGGGGGTGGTAAAATAAAACTTGGGACAGGAGAGAGCACAAATAAAGCAAAACTCAAAACGCAAACGCAAAGAGTCTGATTCAATTACATGTAGGACACAGAGACTCACACATGATTTCTGCAGTACTTTGTAACAAACGAATTTAGAATGAAGTTCCTAGGATTTAGGAGTTACACATATTGGAGCGTTTTTTATTTTTATGCTAAAATTCAAAATATGAACTGGTAAAAGTCCTCTAAAATTTCACAAGAGTGAATATTTGCATATGCAAAGAATTAAATGAACACTCAAGAAACATTTTCTATCTGCACAAGGGATTTTCATAATGTGAGGCAAATCTATAGTTCTGAAATATCCAATGTTGTCTTTAGTCTGTGTTTTTATCCTGTATGGTAAGAACTTTCCCAAAATTAGAATACAATAGAATTCACACCACTCAAGCATCACTGAAAGAGCTGAATATTACCTTGTAATAAGGAATAAGAATAAGTCATCATATGTTTGATATCTCAAGATTATCACTTATTTTGGGACAGAGTATAAGAACTATCCTGGTTATTTAGCTTCTTTCTATATTCGAATTCTGGGAATATGGAAATTTGTGTAATGTTGACAGCTAACTTACAAGCCCTGCTGGCTGAAAGTTTTGCATAAAAGCTCACACACTATACCCCTCTATTTAATAATGCAACGAATTTCTAAACAGAACTATGCCATAATACAATATTCTAAAATGTACTGTGGGCTATCAGGATTGAAAGTAACACAGGAATTTTACATTAAAATGTAGCCTAACTAGAAGGACTATTCTCAAGGGAAAAATTTCAAAAATACAAAGTAATAAAGTCCCTGAAAAAGTGTCCCAAGTAAGGACGGGTATTTGGAGCATTTGCCATTGCCTGGCACTTCTGCAGTGTTCTAATATGGGCAGCAGGGGGCGCTCCTGCATGAAGCAAACCCCCTACATGTGTTTCCTGATTGGGAGCACACAAGCTTTCTTAGCATTTGCTACCTGGAATCCAAACAGGGAGCCACTAAGGAGTGCCGCTGTCAGTAAATTTTACAAGTTTAGAACATGAGGTGAATAACACTGCTGAGGTGACCAGAGATGACACATGGTTCTGAGCCCACCTTTCCGAAAATGGGGAGTCATTATTTATTTTATTTTGGTGGCAGGAGGAGTTAAAGAAGGCAGCAAACAATGGGGGCTGAAAGGATGAGGAGAGGAGTGTCATTAACTGTAAAGCGGCTCTCCCAAAGCAACCAGTAGGCATCACATTCCAGGGTCCATGTTATAGTTCTGTTTGTAGTTCTCTTAAATGTCAAATGAAAATGCCCCTCTCTACCTACCCTGGCCTGACCCCAAACCCAGAATGTCACTTGATGAATCGGGGTTCCCAGTATGCCTCAGGAAATAGGGTTTCTGCAGGGAACTCCTGCACGTGGCTTCATCTCCCAAGTATATGACACAGGTTGAAAAAAATTGTTAAGAACCAGAAAGTGCCTTCTCTGTAACTTCAAACACAGGGTATTTCAAGACAAAATTCCCTGCTTTAGTCCCCACCTCATACACATACTCACACACACCCTACTCCAGAATCCAGGTTCCCTGTCCCCTTGTGAAGGTCTGCAAAGACAAAGGTGTAAATCTCAGTACTCACCATATTCACTTCAGAAACCATATCGATGCTGGCAATGTCTATGTTCATTCCCACAGCCACAGGAGGACCTGCATATCAAGACAGCGAGCCACGTGATTTCTCAGAACTTCATTCATTCATTCCAAGAGTTGTCCCTGGATAACTTTTTGGATGGAGGACACTCCATCCATCCCCTGTGCACTGCTCACACTCAAATTCTTCAATTTCCTGCTCTTTTGTTCAAAAGGTGGCAGGCTCTCACTCCTCTAAAAAATGTTCTACTGAATATGCACCCATGTGCTAATAGAAAAGGAATTCCAGCTCCATCTGCATATGTATATATCTCAGCATGTGAATACATACAGCTCAGAAGCAAAGGAATTTTTCTAACACAAGGGATTTTTATACATTGTTTATATGTTGCTCTGCAACTCCTCTTCCTCATTTTTCCCATCCCCCTTCTTTGTGCAGGTAAATTCTTTGTGCTTGATAAGAGCCTAATTAAACTGGTATATCAGCATATCTAAGGCTGTAGCCAAAAGTCCTCCTTTCAGTTCCCCTCTCTCCCCTCTCATTTTCTCCCTACCCTCCCATTCTCCAATCCTCCCCCCTTCTGAGAGGCTTGGAGAACTGGATAGTATCCACAGAAGAACCACTTTAAGCCATGGACAGAAGTACTCTTCCAAAGTAGGCGGGCACAGAGGGTTAATGCCACCTCTCAACCAAATGCCTGTACATCTTGTCCTCAAAAATGTTCACGATGGCCTTCTGTAAGTCAGGTTCTCTCTGAACACTATTAACTGAACTTAAGAGGTTTATATCTGAAGGATGCAAAAAAAAAAATAGTGAAGCAAAGGATTTATAATAGTAAAGCTTTAGACAGCAGTTACCGTATTTGAGTACGCATTAAGCGGTGTCACTGAAAGACCACCCAAGTGCTGGATAGCAACAAACCAGCTTAAGTTTGGATCAGTTTCTCAATTATGGTAAAATAGAGACATATTCAGCACGCCACATGCACCCACAACTAGGGGAAGGGAGGAGAACGCGCACAAAGCTCAGAAAGACAGCTTCGGCTCTAGCTGGACTGTTTCATATTTGCAAGGCAACCCCATTACCTCCAAAATCTGGTCTCAGACGAATGTCATAGCCTTTCAGGAGTCTATCCACCGTCTCTTTGACCAGCGACATATTACTAGGGTCATTGACACTAAAGAAAAAAAATAACAATAAACAGTCATCAATAAGAAAGCAGACACAGCGTCCTCAGCATCTAATCCTTACTACATTTCCCTGTTCTCAGAGGTATGCAGACAGAGCCCTTCAAAGTAAGAAAGGAAAAAGAGAAACGCTGGATAACACTTACCTCTGCGCACAAACAGCAGCGATTATTAAGGGGAATGACCACATCCCAAAGTAGCCTCTTTTCCGGACTCTCCACATCCCTTTAGTTTTCGACGGGATTCAGGGTTTCACTGAAGAGAGGAGACCCAACTTAGTCTGCCCAGTGCAGTAATGCTAAGGTGAGGCGCATGCGCAAGGCGTACCAAAACATCAAAGGGAAGCGGCGGCTGCCGGAGATCGAGCAGATTTCCTTGTTTTAAAAAAAAAAAAATTAAAGGAGAAAAAGGAAAGGCATATATATGTATAATATACACATATTTGAGTCATATAGAAAAAGCACACCACAGGAGCATCCAGAGTAAAACCTTTGCTATTGTCCTTTCCATAAGACAAAAACTACAACGTCTGGTAAGTTTTGGTAGTTGCAGGAGGCAGTTTTGCACCTCGCTGGTTGTAGGGTTTTGGGGCGTGTGTGTGTCTTCTTAAATATGCAGAACCAGATTGGGCTTTAGAGGCGAGAAGGTGTGGGAGCAAGCGGAGGAGGGATGCCCGAAAGCCCACTCCTGGTCTCAGCAGGAGACTGGGCAAGGAGTTTGAACTTTATTTCTTTGGCAAACAGCATTCCCCGCCTGGGGCGAGACGGGGGTTGTAGGGGTTGGGGTAGGGGCTGTGGGACGGGTTGGGGGAGGGACTTTTCTGAAGACGCAGGGGAAGAAGGGAAAAATCCGATGGCAGGAGAACTGAGCAACCCGTAGGATTTGGGGCGGGCTGGGGGGGGAGGTGGAGAATAAGAACGAAAAGGAAAAATTAAAAAAGAAGAAAGGGAAAGGAAGGAAGAATAAAATGATGCCTGGCCTTTTTAGGTCGTCAAGAAGCAAGCTTTTCTTCACTACTCACGAGTAATTTCTTTCTCCTCTCCTCACCCTCTGCTCCCTATTCCCAGACAAGAAAACCTCGGGGTCCTGGTTTCTCGCTGTGTGAAGCTCTTGACCCGCTAGTCAGGGTTATTTATAGCAAGGAGGAGGGGGAGCGGCGAGGGGAGCAAAAAGGCAACGCTGTCTCTTCAGGTTTCCGTCTGATTCTGCAGTGGGAAATAATTAGTGGGCAGGGTGGGGTTCGGCTGAGAGGGAGATGGGACGCAGAGGCGCGAGAAATGCGAGTGACAAGCGCCCTAGCACAGGTGCAAGGGGCAAGAAAG
Source organism: Arctocebus calabarensis (assembly GCA_963573935.1). Classification (NCBI taxonomy): domain Eukaryota; kingdom Metazoa; phylum Chordata; class Mammalia; order Primates; family Lorisidae; genus Arctocebus; species Arctocebus calabarensis. Next base: position 69,591 of record CAUYON010092385.1, read on the forward strand.
CGTGGGCGGCGACACCGCACTGGGGGGGGGGGGGCAGGTGGCCAGGTGGGACGTGCTCCGACCAGCCTCTACGCCTCCTCAGCCCCGCGCGCCCCAAAGCGCGCGCACACGTGCCAGCGCACTTCCGCCCCTCCTTACCTCGCGGGCTCGCGCTCGTCGCCCACTCCCGCCGTGCGCGCAGGGGGCGCCCCAGGCCCTTGCGCCCGGGCAGGGGGCAGACACCAGCGGATCCGGGGGCTGAGCCTCCGGATGCCACAAGCTCGAGCGGCCCCTGGAAGGCAAGCAAACGAGGACCGGCTCCGCGAGCTCCCGGGGCTCCGAGTTCTCCTGCGGTCTCTGCGCCACCTAGTCCTCTCCCTCTTCCTTTCCCAGCACACGGGTCTTGCACACCCAGAGGCTTCCTTTTTCCTCCCTCGCGAGGTTCGGGCTGGCTGTCCTGGTACCTGAACCTGGAGGAGTCTGGAAACTTGAGGTGGAGGGCGGGGTAGGTGGAGATGCCCAATTCACAGAAAAAAGCTTTCCTCTGCTGGAGGGAGAAAGAAGTGCGCTGGCACCGGGAGGTGCTAGGAGGCTAGAGGCATCCGGGCGGTCCCAAGGAAACCGAGGGGCGAATCTCTGGGCACTACCGAATTTTCTCAGCACCGGGAAAAAGTAGGGTAGGGCAGATGATCCCGCCACCCTCATCCCCACATGCGCCTGCAGCCCGGTGAAGAACTGGGAGGGCTGAGGCTCAAGTCTTTATTCTTGTCCCCAGTGCTTAGCTCCCTCCTAGTTTAGTACTACTAATCCTTGTCCCCATTAACTGAGCGCCTACTATGTCCTGGAGTGCTGCATTAATTCATTCGTAAGACAATGCTAGCATTTAGCTGTCACTTCAGTGTCCCTCTTTTATGGATTTAGAATTGGCGCACTGAAGCTAAAGAATTGTCCCAAGGTCACTCGGCTGGCAAGACGTGACTCCAGGACCGCACTTCAAAGCCGGCGTGCCTAAACACTGAAGTAGAAAGCCTAGACCCGCGGTCAGCTCTTCGCAACGGCAGCCGAGCTCACCCAATCTGCCAAGCCAGCTGCGGCTGCGGGAGGAGCGGGTGCGAGAACCGGACAAGGCTTGTCCCGGCCGGCCGAGGTCTATGGACAGGATGGGTAGCCAACCGGCGGGGTCTAGTGTAGGCGGCCGGTGTAACTGTGCACGTTCCCGGTCTCCGTAGCACCCGGGACTTCTCGGGGTCTTGGTCTGGGCTGCACTGTTGACCAACTTTCCTTCCCATAACCTTTCTCTTTCCTCGTCCTAGTTAGAGGGTCATTCTGTAGCAGCTTGCTGAGAAGTAGAGTGTGCGGTGACTCCGGGAGAAGTGTGGAGGTGGGAGGGTTGTGAGGGGGACAATCCTACAGTTCCCCTGGGAGGGATGACAAACGGGAAGGAAAACTGTATGCTTTCACAGACCAAGGGAGTTTCTGGGTTAGGGACAGGTATAACACGGCGCCATAAACACAGTGCACATTTACAACGTGGGGTTCTACCAGGCCCATAGCCCATCCAAAGGCACGCACGTGCACGCACACACGCGCGCACACACACACAATGATAAGGAGGGAGAGATCTGTAAGTGTCCCATATGTGACTACTCGGTCGAGTTAGAGGCATCAGAATGTAGATCTATGATCAAGGGAAACTGCTCATTTTCTTTTCTCCTTACTATTATGCACAGTAGGAATCTTTTACAAGATCAGGAAAAGGGGGTGGAGAGTTTAGATTGTCATCTAGTACTCAAAGGATTCCCAGAGCAGTATGAAGCACAAAGTGACCAAAGAATGTAGCCATAGACGCCACTTACAGGGAAAGGGGAAAGAGAGGGGAGGGGGGAGTATGGGTGGAGGGAGGGCAATTGGTGGGATCACACCTATGGTGCATCTTAGCAGGGTACTGGGGAAACTTATTAAATGTAGAGTATCAATGTCTTTATATCGTGATCAAGAAAATGCCATGAAGGCTATCTGTAACAGTATGATCAAAATATTTCTGATTGCATATGAAGCACATTGTGCCCTATGATTGCATCAATGTACACAATTATGATTTAATAAAATTATTTTTTAAAAAAGGCTATAATGTAGAAATTCTAACAGACAGAACAGTGCTACAACGAAATACTCATTTCATTAACCAAAAAACTGTTTAACTGTTTCTGCCCAAGAAAAGGGCATCCTAGAAAGCTAGACAAGATTTATAGAGTTTCCACTGTACTCCAGCCAACACCAGAGAAAAAACTGTGATCCATCCCTAACCACACCAACAAAGGCTGACCAGAGACCCTGGGCTTCCTCACCTGCTAGGCTGTGCTCAGGCTCCATAATCACCACAGCAGGTAGTCCAAGAACAAAGACCTGGATTTTCATCTTCAAATGGAGGTAATGGACCTCTCTCCAAACTGTCCGTGGAAACCACCTACGGATTGTGGATTCTACCTCCACCGTGTGGTAACAAGCATAGTGTAAAAAGTTGGCCAAGAGTCAAGAGTTTCAACATTGCCCTGTAGTTCTGAGATCATCCCCCTCCTCTGCTTGTCAATAAGGAGGTAGGACTCCACATCCCTGTCAGGGAGACAGCATGAGGGCTCATTGCACAGCCAGAGCCCTCAACCCAGCTCAGCAAGAAAGAAGAGTGGCTGACTGAATGGTAAAAAAAATATATATATATATATATAATATATATATTTAATATATAGAAATATATTATATATGATATATTTATTATATATATATCCAACTATATGCTGCCTACAAGAGATTCATTTCACCTTAAGGGACACAACATACAGCTGAAAGTGAAAAGATATAAAACAATATTTCTTGCAAATGGAAACAAAAAGAGAATGAGATAGCTATACTTACATCAGACAAAAAAGACTTTACATTAAGAACTGCACAAAGAGACAAAGATGTCATTATGCAATGATAAAGTGAATAATTCTTCAAAAATATAACTGTAAGTACATATGTGCACAATATTGGAACATAAATATATAGAAAAATATAAATAGAAAGAATAAATAGATTGCAACAACTAATATCCTGGATTTCAGTACCCCACTTTCAACAAAGGACAAATAATAGAGGCAAAATCAATAAGGAAGCATCATCATCTGCTCTCTACACCACATGGGCCTGAGAGATGTATAAAGAGCATTCCACAAATACTAACAAATTACAGTCTCCTCAGGAGCACGTATAACACTCTGCAGAGTAGGTCACAAGTAAGACTGCAAAACAAGACTTAATAATTTGGGGGCAAGACACAATTGTAAAAGAAACTTTACCTAACAAATGCAATCAATGCAACCTGGTTTCTTGTACCATCAATGAATCCTCAACAATAAAAAATAAAAAAACAAGTCTTAATAAATTCAGGAAGATTGAAAGGATATCAACTAGCTTTCCTAATCACTTGGAAGCTAGAAATCAATATTAGCAAAAAATTAGTGAAATTCACAAATATGTAGGAATTTAACAACATCCTTCAAAATAAACAATGGTCCAAAGATTAAAATTAAACACAGCACGCTTTATGGGATGCTGCAAAATCAGCTCAAAGACAAAAGTTTATAGCAATGAACATCTTCCAAAAAAAAAAAAATCTGAAATAAACATGTTGCACCTCAGGGAATAAGAGAAAAATAACATAGTAAGTCAAAGGTTCATAGAAGGTAAGAAAAAATAAAGATCAGAACAGATATAAATCAAATATAAACTAGAAAAAATATGAAAGATCAGGGAAACTAAGTGTTGCTTTTTTGAAAAGAAAAAAACGATCCAACTTTAGCTATATTACCTAAGGGGAAAAAATGGGAAATTCAAATAGATTAAATCAGAAATATTATAAAAGAGGATACCTTACAACTGATACTATAGAAACAAAAGGACATGAGGGACTACAATGAACAATTATATGCAAACAAACTGGAAAACAAAGAAAAAATAGGTAAATTCCTAGGAGCGTAAAATCTATCAAGAGTCAGTAATGAAGAAATCTTAAAAATGAGCAACCCAACAACAAATAAGGAGACTGAATCAGCAGTCAAGAGCCCCCTAGCAAAAATCCTAAGACCAGATAGATGACTTTACTGGTGAATTATACCAAAACTTTTAAGAAGAATTAACATTGATCTTTTTTCAAACTCTTCAAAAAAAAGTGATTAGTATGAATTATTTACAAATTCATGTTACGAGGCCAGTACTTCCCTTATATCATGGCATATAAGGACAAAAAAGAAGTGAAAAATAGGAAACCATTCCTAGTGAACATAAATGTAAAAATCCTTAAGAGCAACAAGATAGAAAACTGAATTCAGCAGCACTATCAAAGGATTTTACATGATGACTAAGTAACATTGATCTCTGGGATACCAGGATGTTTCAACACATACAAATCAACAAATTGATATATGACATTTAAAAATATCAAGGAAACCGTTTCTAAAAAGCTAAATAAAACTACATCAAATAGATAATAAATTTAACTTAGGAGGTGAAAGATATGTATACAAAAAGACAATCACACATTTAAGAAAGAAATTGAAAAAACACACAAATAATGCAAAGCTATCCCTTGGTTACGTATTAGAAGAATTGAATTGTAAAATGTCCACACTACACAAAGCGACCTATAAGGTTTGATGCAATTCTTACCAAAATTTCAATGAAATTTTTATGGAAACATAAAAAATCTGTAAAATTTCCATGGCACCTCAAAAGGCTCTGAATAGTCACAGCTATCATATACAAACAAAAAAACTAACAACAACAACAACAAAAACCAAGAGGTCAAGGACATCACAATGTCTGATTTGAAAATCTACAAAACTATAGTGTTGAAAATAGCCTGGTATTAGCATGTGATCAGACACGAGATATATGGAACAGAATGGAAAGCCCAGGAGTAAATTCATACATTTATGGTAAATTCATTTTTTACAAAGATGCCAAGAACACACAACAGAGGCAGAATGGACTCTCCATAAATGGTGCTGGAAAAACTAGATATCCAGATGGAGAAGAATGGAAATAGACCTTCATTTTACACCATATACAAAAATCCATGCAAAATGGATTGAAGACTTAAACATAAGACCTGCAACTATATAATCAGTGGAAGAAAACATAGGGTAAAGTCTCTACAACCATACATCAGAAAAGGGCTAATAAGCAAACTGTGTAGGAAACTTAACTCAGTAGTAGGAAAACAAATTACCCAAATAAAAAATATATAGTCTCAAAATCTAAATAGAAATTTCTCAAAGGAAGACATGCCAATGCTGAACATGTGCAGCAAAATGCTCTCCATGACAATCATTACGAAAATGCAAAGGAATCTATTAACACAATGAGGTATTTCCCCAGATCTGCTTGAATGAGTACTATAAAAAAAAAAAAAAAAACAAAGAACTTGACTGCAAACTAAAACAGGTGTCAGAGTGAATGTGGAGAGAAGGGAAACCTTATACACTGTGGGTGGGAATGTGAGCTAGTACAGTCATTATGCAAAACATATGGAGTTTCCTAAAAAATATTAAAAATACCACTACCATATGTTACAGCATCTCACCACCAAAATAATATATATAATGATAAGTCTTTGAGGTTACCCACATATAAATGTTAAATGGCTTCATGTAGCCTTTCCATAAAATGTTCACATTTTAAAACATAATGCTGTACACCATAAATATATATAATTTTTACCTTGCAAAATAAATGAGTAAGCAAAAAAAAAAACCTTTAAAAAAGAACTAAATTGCAGAATACATACGTTTGAATGTCAAAGTATAGTACAAAGCTACAGCAATCAATACAGTGTGACACTAGCTTAGGATAGACGTACAGGTAAATGGAACAGAGATCTAGAAGTCAGATATAAACTCCTACGCTGATACTCAATTAAATTTTTAAATGTGATGGAACAGCTGTGTATCTGTGAACAACAAGTGAAGTCACCACAATTACACATTAATTCTAGGTGAATTTAAACCTAGATGCCAAAAAGTATAAAAAAAGTAGAAGGAAATATATTGTCTTTCCAACTTTGAGCTAAGGAATGCCTTTCTGGATATCTAATCAAAAACACATGTAGTAAAAAAAGAAAATAGATAAACTGAACTTCACTAACATTAAAAGCTTTTATGCTACAAATAATACAATCAAAAATCAAAAAGAAAGACCACAGATTGAGAGACGTTATTTGCAATTCATGTATCTTATGAGTGGTTTAAATTTAGAAATATACAAATAATGATTACACTCAATTAAAAGAATTCAAATAACTCAATCACAAAAGGGACAAGGGGTCTGAATAAAAATCCTCTACAAGTAGATACATTTATGACCAATAAGCACTTGTGAGATGCTCAAAACCTTTATTGATTAGGAAAATGCAAATCAAAACCACAATTACATGCAAAACTGGTTCAGAATTCAAAATTTTTTAGCATCATTCACCATACTAACAGAAAAAAAAAATCATATATTATACTGAAAGATGCTGAAAAATCATTCTACAAGTTCAGCACATATTCATGATAAAATTTCTCAAAATTAGAAATAGAGGGAAATAATAAAGAAAATAAAGAGTATCTACCAATAAAATAAAATCCTGCATCTAATGCATTTTATTGGGAAATTGGGAGAGACTGAATTCTTTCCTCTGCAAATGGGAAAAAAAGCAAAAATGTTCATCCTCACATTTTTATTCAAAATGTGTTGGGATTTCTAACCAGTGCAATCAGGAAAGCAAAGATTAATATATATTGTACAGATCAAAAAGAATTATAACCCTGTTTGAAATAATAGTCAACATAGAACAAGCCAAGAAATTAACCAATAATTAATTAACCAATTAGCAAGTAAGCTCAGTAAGTTTGCAGGGTGGAAGTAAACATTTAAATATTCTTATATTTGTTTATACTAGCAATGAAAACATAGGGAATGAAATGTAAAATATAACATTCTTTGTATTTGCACAAAATTAAATAATGAGGCTTCAATTGTAAAAAAAGGAAGATTCAGGTTTGCATGCTGAAAACTATAGAACACTAATTAAATAAGCCAATGAAGATTTTAAAACCTGGATAGCCATGCCATGAGGAAGGTAAAAGTTTAATTCTCCTTCAACTAATAGGTGGGACTAACAAAACTCCTCCCCAAACAAGTAATGTGGAGGGATTATTCTGTGCAGTTTTAAGATTTAACATACAGCTAAATTATTCAAGTTTGCATTGCATGGCAGAGGGATAAATAAATAGATCACTACAGGGAAGGTACTGGGGTCTACCCAGCAGTGGACCCACACAAATAACGTGCTATTGATCTGTGGCAAAGTTGTCAAAGCAATTTTATTTATTTATTTATTTTTTTGTCAAAGCAATTTAATGGAAGAAAGATAGCTTTTATCAAAAATGGTGCTTTGGCATTTACATTTGATCTTAAGATTTAGCAAAAAGCCTGAGAAGTAATGTTCTTTTTTTTTCTTACTTTTTATTAAATCATAACTGTATACATTTATAGGGTACAATGTGATGATTTGATATACAATGTGGAATACTTAAATCAAACTAATTCACATAACCATCACCTTACTTATTTCTTGTGGTAAGACATTTATGTAAGACATATATACTCTTCATTGTTTTGAAATGTACCCTTGCGTTGTGCACATTAGCCCATAGCAGAAAATCCCCAAGCTGCAGGTGTTGGGGTGGAGGTGGAGAGAGGGGAACACTTCCACACTGCTGGTGGGACTGCAAACTAAAACAGTCCTTTGGGAAAGAAGTATGGAGAATCCTTAAGGAACTAAAAGTTGACCTGTCATTTGATCCTGCAGTATCATTACTAGATATCTAACCAGATGAACAAAAATAATTTTACAACAAAGATATGTACACCAGAATGTTTATTGCGGCCCAATTCATGAATGCCAAGTCATGGAGCAGCCTCAGTACCCATCAACCCCTGAATGGGTAAATAAATTGTGGTATATGTATACCATGGAATACTGTTCAGCCATAAAAAATGCGGACTTTACATCTTTGATGGTTACAAAGATGGAGCTAGAACATATTCTTCTTAGTAAAGTATCTCAATAATGGAAATAAAAGTATCCAATGTACTCAATACTATTAAGATACCAGTATATGAATACTTACACATTCATAAGAAGTAATGTTCTCGAGCAATTAGACACCCATGGCAATAACAAATAGAAAATAGTAAACTTAAGCCTCAGATCTTACAAAATTTAACTCAAAATGGATCACCAGTGTAACTGTAGAAATTGAAGTAATAATATTTTTAGAAATAACACTGAGGCTGTGCTCCTGTGGCTCAGCAGGCTAAGGCGCCAGCCATGTACACCTGAGCTGGCAGGTTTGAATCCAGCCTGGGCCCGCCAAACAACAATGACGGCTGCAACCAAAAAACAGACGGGCGTTGTGGCGGGCCCCTGTGGTCCCAGCTACCCCGGGGGGGGGGAGGCGGAGGCAGGAGACTCGCTTGAGCCCAGGAATAGGAGGTTGCTGTGAGCTGTGATGCCACAGCACTCTATCCAGGGTGACAGCTTGTGGCTCTGCAGAAAGGAAAGAAAGGGAAGGGAAGGGAAAGGAAGGAAGAAAGAGAAAGAAAGAAAGAAAGAAAACTGAGAAGATCTTTATAATCTATGATTAAGCAAATAAATATTTGGCTTATTATTAAAAGCATGATCCATAAAAGGAAAACAATGATGAATTGGATTTGATCAAAAATTAAAAGTCTTGCCATCTTGATAAGGAGGCAAGCTACAGACTGAAAGGAAATATTTGCAAATATTATCAACAGAAAACTACGATCTGGAACAGAAAAGGAACTCTCAAAACTCAATTGCAGAAAACAAAACAAAACAACAACAAACCAAAATTATCCAATTGGAAAATGACCAAAAGGCATGAGGAGGCATTTCATTGAAGGGGATATAGAAATTGAAAATAATCACAGAATTGTTCAACATCAGATATCTCTTCATACCTGTAAGAATGACCCTTCCCCCCAAAAAGTGGTAACAGTTGTGTTACTGTGATACAATAAGAAACATATATTGGGACTTGGCCCCTGGTTTCTGCCAAAACTCCTAAAATGCTTGGGATTTCTGAGTTAATGGGTATCAGAAGAGCATCTTTTGTTGTTGCTAATCTCCCGTCAGTTTATGCTAATAAAGGACTAGGTGGTCATCTAGACAGTTTCAGGATGAGCACTGGTTGCCAGAAGAATCAATTCTAGGAGTACAGAGGTGGAACTTTCATCTTGTCTAACATCTGGGAAAGGGAGGGGGCTGGAGATTTAAGTGAATCACCAACAGCCCACGATTGATCAGTCATGCCTACATGATGAAACCTCCAGACACTTGCTAAATGGTAAAGTTTAGATGCTTCCAAGTTAGGGAGCGCATCCCCGTGCTGGGACAAGGGAGTTATCTAAACTCAGCAGACTGAAGCTCTGAGGCTCAGCACCTTTCCAGACCTCACCCTATGTACCTTATCATCTGCCTATTTATCTAAATTCTTATATCCTTTATAATAAACCAGTAAATGTAAATAAACATTTCTCTGAGTTTTGAAAGTCATTCTAGCAAATCCTTCAGTCTGAGGAGGGGTCTTGGGAAGCCCCAACGGTTGGTTGGAAGTATGGATGGTCTAAGTTGCAACTGGAATCTGAAAGGGGAGGGGAGGGGGTCCTGTCAGGCTGAGCCCATCACTTCAACAGTCTGTGTGAGCTCCAGGTAGGCAGAATCAGAATTGAATTGAATTATTGAACTCAGTCAAATTACCCAGTTGTCTAGAAAATTGGAGAAACTGATTGTAGGGTTGCTCAGCGAAGGATTATCCACACTAAATTTAAAGACAGCGGTCTGTGAGGCACGACTCCCTGGAAAATGTCATGTTGTGTGAAGCACTAAAGGGAAGTATTTCAAAACCTAAATATCCTCTCCCTTTGAAATTATTAGCAATTTCTCATTTAGAGATCTCACCTATTTTCTGGATCAGATTGCTGACACCTAGTAAGAGAAGAAAAGGCCTGAATAACTTGGTGTGACTTTTGTGCAAACCGTCTCAGCAGTTTATTTGTATCCTTGAAATTATTAGTAAAGCTTGACATTGGGTATTATGTATAAATCTAATCTGAGAATGCATTTCTTTATGTTGGTTCAACCTAGAAACAGAAATTATCATTTATTCTGTGCCCTCAAGTGTAATTGTTTGCTAGAAGAATTTTCAGAACTCAGAAAAGCTGAGTTCTACTCACAGTTATGGCTTATTAGAGTGAGAAGATACAGACTGAAATTAGTCCTGGGGAAATTACATTAGGCAGAGTCCAGGAGAGACTGGGCACGAGCTTTTCATTATCCTCACCAATGAAGTCCTGGGGCCATGCAGAATTCTCCCAGAAATGATTATGACAACACACAGGTTGTGCTAACCCGGGAAGCTCACTTGAAAGCTTCCCGGATCCTTGGTATGTAGAGATTTTTTACTGTGGGTTGGTCACATAGGCTGCCCTGTGTGGCTGACCACCCAAGTAACTTGCATTTTCTCTAGAAGTCAAGTTAGTCCTATGTGGCCCAAGGTCTCACCAAAAATCACATGGTTAGCATAAAACATGTGCTATGGTCCAAAGACTTAAGTAAATAAACACAGTTTTTGAAAACGGGACATTCCAAGGCCTTGTCCTTTCTCTCTGCAGGTTGGACAAGGATCAAACCTTTCCTTGGAGTGTGCACGTTTGCGATGTATCCAAACAAACTCACTGAGTTAATCCCTTCCTGCATGCTGTATATGTAATGTAATCATTGTTCCTAATTCATTAAACTGGAATATTGTTATTAATAAATATATAAATGATAGACAGATGAAGGAAGAGACAGAGAGAGGAAGAGAATCAAAGAACTATCAATAAAGAAAATTACTAAATGCTGCCTTCTTTTTTTCTTCTGGGAGAAGAAAAATGATCTCAGATGGTGTTTTGGGGATATAAAGAGAAATGAAGAGGCAAAAAATGACATACTGCGTATCTAGGTAGATTCAAACAAGTTACTAGCGCATGTTAGCAATAAATATTTTGGAGTTAAAACGAATGAGAACCAAAACATACGGCGATAAATAATAGCTACATAGTTTGAATTAATAGAAACATTCTACACTTGCTTTTTGGGAGGGAGTAGAAGTCTCAAAAAAATCTTTTATTTTTAAAAAATTTGAGTTAAATAAATTTGCAAGCATCTCACCAAAAATGAATCCTAATATAAAGGAATTGATGAATTTCAAAGAAACGAAAAAGGGGAAACTCAAAACAGTCAGAGCTTTGCTCTCCATCTCTAATTCTCCCTCTTTTCTTTTTGAAGTGCGGAGCCACAAAATTGGGTCAGTCATTATCCTTGGTTTATGACACATCATTATCACTGCAGGTCCATGAATTAATTATTTTTAATCATTCACTTCATCCCACAAAGATGAAAACTGCAACCCATCACAATTCACAATAACTCTGTCCTGCCTCAGACAAGAGAACAACTTCCCTGGGCTCCTTCATTAATTTCTTGTTTTCTTTCCTATTTTCCCTTACAATTCTTTAAAATAATCTCATTTTTTCTGTACTTTTGTACATAATCTCTTTATAGCAGGAAATGTGTCAGTCTTGCAGACTCTGGATCCATTAGCACCTAGAGCAATGCGAGGGACATCAGAGGACTTCAGAATGTTTTTATTTTGTGTAAATGATGAATAAATATATGCCTATTTTTAATTACCAACATTCAATATTACACTTACTATACACACTGTGAATATTTGCTAAAATAAACCTCAGCAAATGCTTAAACCACTCACTACCTCCCACAGTAAATTAAAACTTCTACATGGCAGTGAGAAAATGTTGTATTTTTTCTGTTTCTGGATAATATTGTCTGAATCAACTCTGTACACAGAGTAGCTGTATAATGAAAACGATGAAGAGCAAAAATGGCATATTTTAAAAATAGGAGTGATATTTGCATTGGAAAACATTCAAGTATTTTCAAAATATACACAAAGCATTAGCCTATTCAGAATACTGAGTATAGATATATTTCTTTGTAATTTTTTCTTTTCCTCTCCATTTTCCAGTAAGAGGCAATTAGGCTTTTCTATCCTCCTAATCCTTTGCTAAAGCAAGTGGCACAGCTGGTTTAGCTGCACAAAAAATAAAAGACTTTTATTCTATTACTTAGCTTTGTTGTGTACAAATGTCTATATACAATTGCTTCTTAACTGGCCCATGCAGAAGTCATTCCATCCATTTAGTTCTAGGGCTCTTATTACTACTGAATTCAAAATGAACATATGCTATTCATATTTTGCAAACAGAGTCCCTAGGAAATATCTGATGATACACATAATATTGTCTTCTCTCAGAAAGAATCCATAGAACTTGACAGTTGGGCTATTTTTTTTATTTATGTGTTTTTCAATTTAATCATAACTGTATACATTAATGCCATCATGGGATACAATGGGCTGGTTTTATATACAATCTGAATATTTTCATCAAACTAGTTAACATAGCCTTCACGGCACCCAGTTAGTTATTGTGTTAAGACATTTATATTCTACATTGAGTAAATTTCACCCTTGTAAGATGCACCGTAGGTGTGGTCCCACCAATTATCCTCCCTCCATCCCAACCTCCCTTCCCATTCCCCTTTCCCCATATTCTTGGGTTATAACTGGACCCACACCTTTCACCATTAACTAAGATAGACTCTCACTGGATTAAAGATTTAAACTTAA
>CAUYON010092386.1:0-12527 GCA_963573935.1 Arctocebus calabarensis
TTGTGGAGACAGAGTCTCACTCTATCGCACTCGGTGGAGTGCTGTGGAGTCACAGCTCACAGCAACCTCCAGCTCTTGGGCTCAAGCGATTCTCTTGCCTCAGCCTCCCAAGTAGCTGGGACTACAGGCGCCCACCACAGCACCCAGCTAAGTTTTGATGCAGTTCAGCCGGGGCCGGGTTTGAACCCGCAGCCCTCGGTATATGGGGTCGGGGCCCTACTCGCTGAGCCACAGACGCCGCCCCAGGTAAATATGTAAGAACACACAGATAGGCTCAGCACCCATAGTTCAGTGGTTAGGGTGCCGGCCACATACACCAAGGCTGGCAGGTTCAAACCCGGTCGAGGCCTGCTGAACAACAATGACGACCATGCCAAAAAAATAGCCAGGTGTTGTGGCAGGCACCTGTAGTCCCAGCTACTTGGGAGGCTAATTCAAGAGAATCGTGTAAGCCCAAGAATTTGAGATTGCCGTGAGCTGTGACACCACGGCATTCTACCCAGGGTGACATAGTGAGACTCTGTCTCAAAAAACAAACAAACAAACAAACAAACAAACAAAAAGCACAGATAATGGTAGTTGAGGGTGCTGGGATCCCCATCCTCATCTGATTCTAAATTCCATGTTCTTTCCTCTTTCCTCCCTCCCCTTATCCTCCTTTCTTCACTTCCATCTTTAATAATATTTACTTATTAAATTCTATATCCAGGTATTGTTCTAGGTCTTAGGCTATATCAGGCAATAAGACAGACTCTTCAAGAACCATTTCCATGGGCTGACTTCATAAAGCTTGGAGTCTAAGAAAGAAGATAGGCATCAAAATTACAAATAATTTCCAGTTGCAAAAAAATGTTATTGAAGAGAAGTTTAAGAGGCTATAAAGAGTATAAATATAGTTATTTATTTAGCCCTGTCTCAGAATAAAATGTGATGTATGAGCAAATATTCCAGATAACTCTTGCCCCTTCAAAACCCAGCATTTCCATTTTGGATGGAAATCCTTGGAAATGTCTGCAGAGTGCAGAGCAGGAGAGGAAGTCTGGATTGGCATATCAAAAGATACACAGTGTAGATTTTCCTGATCATTATTAAAAGTTCTGCTTCCTACACTCTTTTCCTGCCTCTATTTTTAACTTCAGTAGTTTCTTGAATGGTCTCCTTGCTTGCTTATACTGTTGCCCCTTATTACACAATCCCTTTTGCACAAGCAGCCAAAATGATTTTAGAAAAATGCCACATTATGTCCCATCCCCTCCCCACTGCTTCGAATTGGCACTAGCTTCCCATGGCCCTTAGATTAAAACTCTATGATCACCTATGAAGCCTACTTGAGCAGCCCTCTCCCCTCTTCTGGCAGTGTCAGGTGCCATTCTCTTCTTTACACACTGGCCTTCCTGCTGATGTCTATGCCAAGCTTGCTCTTGGCTCAGGAACTCGGTGCTTCCTGTTTCCTATGCTGAAGCCTCCTCATGGTCTCCTAGCTGATGAGGGCTTGTTCTCCCTCCTGTCCTCTCTCTCCTCTTCCTTTTCTCTTTCTTCTCTTCTTTTTCCTTGTCCTCCTTTCCCTTCCTTCCCTTACAGCCCTATAGAAGGCTCTTTCATGCCTCTGCCAGTCAGCATCTGTCCTCTCCCAAAAAGGTTAAAAATATTTTTGCACTATCACCACAGACCAGTTGTGCCTGTTTTTGAAGTTCATAAAAATGTGATCATATAATACGTATTCACTTTGGTCTAGCTTCTGCTATTCGACATAATGTCTATAGGTCTATCCACTCTGTTGCTTATACTAGAAGGTGGGTTTTGTGCAATGTAATACTCTATTGTGTGAACCTTGCTGAAGGACATCTGGTTTCTAGTTTTGGTCTTTATAACGAACACTGCTATGAATAATCTGTTGGGCATATATCAGGAGTAGAACTGCTGGCCCATAGGATAGAGACATGCTGAGCTATAGCAGATATTTCCAAATCATTTTTAAAAATCGCTGTACCAATTTGCCCTCCCACTCGCTGTGGGTGAGAGCTGTCATTGTTTCACATCCCTGTCAGCACTTGGTATTGACTATTTAATGTTGGCCATTCTTGTGGGTGTGTAGAGGTACTCATTATAGTTTTAATTAGCATTTTCCTAATATCTAACAGTATTGAGCATCCTTTCATATGTTTATTGGACATTTTGATAGCTTCTTTTTATACATATCTTCTGCCTTTTTTTTAAAGAAAACTTGACTGCTTCTCTTTTTCTTATTTATTTGCAGAAATTCTCACTGTATTTCAGATCTACATTCTTGGATCTTCTCTCCCAGGCTGTAGCTTATTTTTTCACTCTTTTAGTAGTTTCTTTTCATAAATGGAAGTTCTAAAGTCAAATTTAACACCCGTTTCTTTTGTGGTCAATGTTTCCTGTGACTTGTTTAAGAAATCTGTTAGTGTATCACCTCTCATCATAACCTCCTTAGAGAGCCCAACACTGGCTGCCTGTGTGTGTCATCTGCTGCTGACCTCTGAGGACCTTTAGTGTGACTGTAAGCAGGTGCCAGTGATATTCATGGGGTCGACAAGCAGGAATGGCCTTAGGTTCAGACTGATATTCAAACTCATAAGCCCTGACCTGCTTTACTGGCATCGAGGACAGGTGACATTCAGACTATGATGTATGTGAAAGCAGTGAGACTTCTATGCTGTGGCTGGTGAATCCTGAGGCCCTCTGCCTAGATCCTCCATCTTAGAACCAAGGAATTTACTTCCTCCCTTCTCCATTTGCCCCAGGAATGTTGGCTGCTGTTGGAAACAGCTGGCTCCCTCAGGAAGCACTCTCAGTGTGGGAAATCTCTGAAGGACCATATCTCCTTCCCTGCCTAGATCAGCTAAGGCCTCTATTGCAAATGAGTTACAATTGACTTTCTCCCTCTACCTAATCTTCTTTCTTTCACTCCTTCACAAGTATGGATCCTGGAAGGCTGCTTCCAGAAACTTCTTTCATGCAAATCTCCCTCTCGGTGTCAACTTCCCTGGACACACATAGGAACCTGCAGGGGTGTGACTGGGACAGGGAGCTGCAGCTCACCAATCCTAATTCCTCAATTCTCAGTGAAGTCTCAATAATGAGGTTCAGGTGCTTGGAAGGGCACATGGGCATTCTCTCAGTGGTTCCTTATTCCTGAGGTAATAGTGACCAAGGACCAAATCCTCAGCATCTCTGACAATCACAGCACCAGTTGTTAACTGTATTGCTTCAAGGTATGTATACACACGTATGCAGGCACATAAATATACACATGTGTACATGTACGTACATAGATATGAGAGTATACTGAACCACCTAACTGTTAAATAAAATACATTCTCATTTCATAACCTGACAAAATAGAAAGGCCAAGTTCACATTTGGAAATTTCAGATTCTCTGGAGTTTCCAGAAAGAGATCTAGCCCCAAACACTGACCCCTGAGCAGAAGCCATCCTAATTTTCCTCCCATCGCCAACTTCACTCAACTTTACTTTCACTGTCCCTCTTCAGCACATTCCTCTTCAATTCTAGTGTTTCTTCATCACTCTTAATCACTTTGGAGTTATCTCATTTCTTCCTATTATATTTTATTTGTTTTTTATTAATTTCCTCTACTAAAATTGATGTCAGGACAAGGATCCCATGTCTCTTGCACACCTTTCTACCCCCAGTGGCTGGCACATGAGTGAAGAGGCAGATGTAGCGGCTTGGTGAAAATGCCTGTTAAGTGACATCTGCAGACATTGAAACAAGGGGCTGAGGGGCTGAGGGAGATTGGAGGTGAGGAGTACAGTGGTCCTTTGGCTTGCTCCTTGCCTTTGATCAACGCATGTCTGGATTTTCCTGGTTTTTAACACTAACGTCCTGCATCTTTACAACCTCTCATTCCCAGGCACTGCCAATCGTCACCTGTTCTGTCAAGTGTGGTTAGAAAACTGATTAAGAGAGAGATGAATTTTTCTGAGTTGAAAGAGCAGCTCTGTCCTCCTAGCACCTACTTACAGTAATTAAGAAAAAGTATATCTCTCAGAGTTTAGTAAGCCCAATAGATTTATGTTCTATTTTCAATATATCAGAATCAGATTAAGCATCAGGCAATGACAGAAAACCATTTTTAAAAGTATGTCTTGCTGAGGTTAAAATGTGAATCTTGATAAACAGGAAGTAATTGGATAGCATCCCCTTTTCAGTAGCTTCCCGTTCATTATATTCTGAAAGATGCCATAGTTTACTGTCTTCCTTCTGTTCGGTTTTAGATTTTATGAAAATCTGTAAGTTGTTGACATTTTGGTCACCACTAATGATGAAAACTTTCTGTTCATTATGCCAAATTGAAGGGAACAGAAATTACAGAATCTGAGGAAGGTCTAGGTAACAGCATCACAGCACCCCACATTGCCACCAATTCCACAGAAAGCAGCAGAGCTCCAGGAAGCCTTAATAAAAATACTACTAGAGTCCAAATGGCTTCCTGCTTAAGTAGAACATTTATTTGACTGCTGGGACAACTTTCCTGGTAGGGTATCAAGTATGATTCCTTTCTCGTGAGTGTTACAGGAACTCGACCAATGGCTACAAAACTTTGTGAGGGGTTTAATTTTTCCTACATAAAGTACCCGTGGAAGGCTGCCAGTCCTGGGCTATAGCTCCACTATGCCATCAGGGACCAAGCTCGTCTTTCTGTTTAGCCATTTTTACCACTTACTTTTTGTCCTCAAGCTTGTTTTCCTGGTTGCAAGATGGTGGCTCCAGCACTTCCTTTGTATTTGTTTCCATAGAGGAAAAAGGAAAAGGCAAAAAGTGAAACCTGAGTCCAGATTACTGGGTGTCATTGTGTCACATGAGTCCCTAGCCATCTCATTGGTTAGGACTGTGTCAATGGCCACCTAAACATCTCACTGGCTAGTACCATGTCATATGGCCACCTAGACACCTCAATAGCTAGGACTGGGTCACATGACTACCTAGATCTCTCTGTGGGATAGAACTGTGACACATGGCTACCCATGTGAGCAGTGAAATGAGTTACTTGGTTGGAAACATAACCACCTTCTAGTCCTCATTTTCAGTGTCCCTCTATCTCAAATTAGGGTTCTGTTAGAGAAATACAGAGTAGGCAGAGAACCTACCCCCCATCCTTTGTGGGAAGATAGGTTAGAAATCTGTGTCTGATTAGGGCATCTGCTTGGATGGAAGGCATGTCTGCTGTCTAAGCTCTAGGCTACATATTTCACTATGTCCCCTGGTGAGGTGAAATGCCAGCTAAATGGGAATTAGCAAGAGGAAAACTTCATGAGATTCCATAATGAAGGAAAATGTCATTTGAGTACACTGTAAGCGAAAAATAATCCAAACTTTACTTAGAAGAAATGAGTCAGAAATAGTTTATAATTAAATTAATCCAGTGCACATTTCATGCTGCAGCTAATTGTGCCTACCACTGAGCTAGTGATTTGAAAATTGAGGACAATCCTTATTTCTGTTCTTTAGATGTTCATATTCTCATGGATGACACAGGGAAGATACATTAAAAAAACTAAATAGTAACCAACTGAATAACTCCCTTTGGGCATCAGAGAAGGAGAGGTGATTCCGGTCTGGGGTTTCTCAGAAAGGGCTTCATGGAGAAAGTGAGGCATGTCTGAATCCCTGGATGGAGGATTAGACTCGGAAAGTTAGAGAGGTTGGTGCAGAAAGCATAGGGTCAACACAGTCCTAGACTTGAGATAACTAGCAAGGAACTCTGAGAAAAGCAACAGGGATGGTTAATCTCTTTTTTTTTTTTAACTTTTTTTATTAAATCATAGCCGTGTACATTAATGCAATCATGGGGTACAATGTACTGGTTTCATAAACAATCTGAAATAATTTCATCAAACTGGTTAACATAGCCTTCATGGCATTTTCTTCGTTATTGTGTTAAGACCTTTATATTCTGCATTCAGTAAGTTTCACTTGTACCCTTCTAAGATGTACCATAGGTGTGACCCCAAAAATTACCCTCCCTCCATCCATCTTCCCCCTCAGATAGTTTTTTGTATACAGCATGAAGAGTAGGAGTTCAGCACTGGCTAGAAGGGGAGGGGAAAGGGAGCTATGTGTTCTTGGCTGCAGTAATCTGGACTAGAATATTCCTTGCTAAGCTCAGAGGGCAAACTTGAGAGTAAAGAGTAGTCTTGGTTCAAATACTACAAACTGGCTTGGCTCCCGTAGCATGGTGGTTCGGGAGCCAACCACATACCCTGGGGCTGGTGGGTTCAAACCCTGCCTAGGCCTGCTAAACAACAATGACAACTGCAATTAAAAAAAAAAAAATAGCCAGGCATTGTGGGAAGCACCTGTAATCCCAGCTACTTGGGAGGCTGAGCCAAGAGAATCACTTAAGCCCAAGAGTTTGAGGTTGCTGTGAGCTGTGATAGCACAGCACTCTACTGAGGGTGACATAGTGAGACTGTATGGGGAAAAAAAAAAAAACAGAAACAAATACTACAAACTCTCACCTATCTTACCAAACTTAAGTAGATTTTCTTGAACACATATTTGTTCATTTCCTATTTACCCTTAGGACTATTGCTAGAGGATTTATATGGTTGATTTGTTGTTTTTAAAAATAATTTTTAGAGACCAGGTGTGGTGGATCATGCCTATAATCCCAGCACTCTGGGAGGTTGCTTGAGCTCAGGAATTCAAGACCAGCTTGAGCAAGAGCAAGACCTCGTGCCTAAAAAATAGCTGGGCGTTGTGGAGGGCACCAGTAGTCCCAACTACTTGGGAGGCTGAGGCAAGAGAATCTCTTGAGCCCAACAGTTTGTGGTTGCTGTGAGCTATGAAGCCATGGCATTCTACCAACAGTGACAAAGTGAGACTCTGTCTCAAAAAAGAAAAAATAATAGGGGGCGGCACCTGTGGCTCAGTGAGTAGGGCACCGGCCCCATATACCGAAAGCGGTAGGTTCAAACCCAGCCTTGGCTGAACTGCAAAACAAAACAAAAAAATAGCCGGGCATTGTGGCAGGCGCAGCTACTCGGGAGGCTGAGGCAAGAGAATCGCCTAAGCCCAGGAGTTGGAGGTTGCTGTGAGCTGTGTGATGTCACAGCACTCTACGGAGGGCAATAAAGTGAGACTCTATTTCTACAATAATAATAATAATAATATAGCTATATTATTTTAATAATATAGCTACTGTAGCTCAGCAGCTAGGGCGTCAGCCACATACACTGGAGCTGGTGTGTTCAAATCTAGCCCAGGCCTGCCAAACAACAATGACAACTACAACCAAAAACTATCTGGGTGTTGTGGTGGGCACCTGTAGTCCCAGGTACATGGGCAGCAGAGGCAAAAGAATCGCTTAAGCCCAAAAGTTTGAGGTTGCTGTGAACTGTGGTGCCATGGCACTCTACCCTGGGCCACAACTTAAGACTCTGTCTCAAAATAATAATAATAATAATTTTCACCAGTTTCATTGGAGACAAAATCAACAAAGCTTCTTATGCTGCCATGCCAGAAGACAATCTTTTATTGATTTCTTGTTATTATATTGTTATTAATCATTAATAAATTTAATGATTTTCATGTTAAACTATATTTTATTTTTGTTTTATTTCAGATTAATACAAATCTTTAGGTTTCAGTGTTTGCTTTGTTAGGTAAAGTCCCTGTGGTAATTGTGTCCCATACCCTTAAATTATATTTTTGTCTGATATTAGATTGCTACGCTAGTCTTAATTTCGTTAGTGTTTTAATGGTGAATCTTTTTCTATTCCTTTATTTTCAACTTTTCTGCGTCATTATGTTTTCAGAATTCCCCCAAGCTCAATCTTCTAGGATGACATTATGCCTAGAAAATTGATTTCAGATGCAACTTACCTCACAGTAAATATTCAGGAATGTTCTAGGATTTTGTCAAAACAGCTAATAAGACTAGGCAGAAATGAAACAAACCCTATGAAAGAAACTCAGGATAGGATGAGATGGACTCCTCACCCCAGTCAGATGGCATCATAGGCAACTGAATGCTTTGGTAAAGACCTGAAAGCCAGGATAATTGCCACATTGATAGAGTGCCGTGTCTTTCCCGTGCAGGTATCTTTATGCAGTTAATTTCTCATATCCTTTACTTGTAGTAAAGGAATTTGTGTCTTACAAAAGATTTTACTACCACTCTCAGCTTCATCTGTAGACCATGTTTTCCTAAAAATACCCTAAATTTGATCTTTCCTATTAGCTAATTTGTAAAATTTTTAAATTGATGACTAAAAATTTTACATATTTATGATGTATAACATGATGCTTTGATATATATGCATCACGGACTAGCCAAATCAAGCTATTTAATATATGCATTACCTCACATACTTTGGTGGTTGTTGTTGTAAGAACACTTAAAATTGGCCAAGAAGAGTGGCTCATGCCTGCAATCCTAGCACTCTGGGAGGCTGAGGTGTGTGGATCACCTAAGGTCAGGAGTTCAAGACCAGCCTAAGCCAGAGCAAGACCCCAACTCTAATAAAAAATAGAAAAAAATTAGCCAGACATCGTGGCAGGCACTTATAGTCCCAGCTACATGGGAGGCTGAAACAAGGGATTTTTTTTTTAAGAGACAGAGTCTCACTATGTTGCCCTCAGTAGAGTTCTGTGGTGTCACAGCTCGCAGCAACCTCAAACTCTTGGGCTCAAGCAATTCTCTTGCCTCAGCCTCCCGAGTATCTGGGACTACAGGCGCCCACCACAACACCCGGATTTGTTGTTGTTGTTGTTGTTGTTGCAGTTGTCATTGCTGGTTTAGCTGGCAGAAGCCCGGTTCGAACTTGCCACCCTTATTTTATGGGGCCAGCACACTACCCACTGAGCCACAGGCACTGCCCACAAGAGGATCTCTTGAGCCCATGAGTTTAAGTTTGTTGAGAGTTATGACACCACTGTACTGTACCCTAGGTGACAGAGTGAGTTAAGAAAGAAAGATAGAAAGAGAGAGAGAGAAAAGGAGGGGAAAGGAGGGAATAAGAAAAGAAGGAAGGAAAGAAAGAAAACAAGATCTACTGTCAACAATTTTTAGCTATATGATACATTGTTATTAACTATAGTCATGATGTACAAAAGATTTCTTGAACTTTTCCTCCTAAGATTTTGTGTTCTTTGACCAACATCTCCCCAGTCCCTCCACCCCAAACCCTCTGGTAACCATCATTCATTCTACTGTCTTTTTTGTAGGAGTTTGTCTTTTTCAGATTCAACATATAAGTGGAGGTAATCACACTTGTGATTCTCTCCAGGTGCATGGTATTTGGAAATAAACCTTTCTCTTATTAATCTGAAAAAAAAAAAAAAGAACGTAAGTGAGATCATGCAATATTTGTCTTTCTTTGCCTGACTTATTTCACTTAACAAATTGTCCTCCAGGTTCATTCATATTGTTGCAAGTGACAGAATTTCCTTCTTTTTAAAGACTGAATAGTATTCCATTGTCTATATCTATATCACACTTTTTTTATCCATTCATCCATTGATGGACAGATTCCTATCTAGGTCTTGTGAATAAGGCTACGATGAAAATGGAAGTGCTGTGGGCACCCATAGCTCAGTGAGTAGGGCACCGGCCATATGCTCCGGGGCTGGTGGTTTTGAACCCAGCCTGGGCCTGCTAAAAAATAGACGGTCATTGTGGTGGGAGCCTATAGTCCCAGCTACTAGGGAGGCTGAGGCAAGAGAATCACTTGAGCCCACGAGTTTGAGGTTGCCATGACTAATGACATCACAGCACTCTACCAAAGATGACAAAGTGAGACTGTTTCAATAAAAAATAAACAACAAAAAAGGATATATGATACATTGTGAGGTTCCATCCAGCAGTGGGACCACAGGATCATGCACTGCTGTTCTGTTTTAATTATTTGAGGAACCTCCACACTGCTTTCCTCAATTGCTGTACTAATTTACAGTCTCACCAACAGTGTGCAAGGGTTCCCTTTTCTCCATACCCTTGCCACCCTACTTAACTTTGGCCTTTTTGATTATTGCCATTCTAACAGGTATGAGGTAATAGCTTTTATGTCTGAATTTGCATGTCCTTTTTGATTAGTGAGACTGAGCACTTTTTATAAACCTGTTGTTGATTTTTATGTCTTCTTTTGAGAAATGTCCATTTAAGTCTTTTAACCATTTTTTAGTTGTGGTGTTCATTTTCTTGCTATTGAGTTCCTTATATATTTTGGATATTCACCCCTTACAGAAGTAGTTTTGTAAGTACTTTTTCCTATTCCATAGGCTGTTTCTTCATTCTGTGAATTGTTTCCTTTGCTGTGTGGAAAGATAATATGCAAAAAATCATTGCCCAGAACAATGTCACGAAGTTTTCTCCTGTATTTTCTTCTAAGTGTTTTATAGTTTCAGGTCTTATGTGTAAGTCTTTAATTTACTATTCGTTGATTAGTTGGTGTGTAAGATAAGGTCTAATATCATTCTGCATACAGATGGTCATTTCAGCACTATTTATTGAAGAGGCTGCTCTTTCCCTGCTGTATGTTCTCAGCACTTTCATCAAAAATCAGATGTAGGCTTGGCGCCTGTAGTACAGTGGTTATGGCCCCAGCCCATACACCAAGGGTGGGGGGTTCGATCCAGGCCCAGGCCAGCTAAACAATGACAACTGCAACAAAAAATAGCTGGGCATTGTGGTGGTCTCCTATAGTTCCAGCTACTTGGGAGGCTGAGGCAAGGGAATTGCTTAAGCCCAAGAGTTTGAGGTTGCTGTAAGGTTGCTGTCACAACACTCTACTGAGGGTGACATAGTGAGATTCTGTCTCAAAAAAATGTATATCAGTTGTAAATGTGTGGAATTATTTCTGGGCTCTCTATTCTGTTCCATTGGTCAATGTGTCTGTTTTTATACCAGTACTATGCTATTTTGATTACTATAACTGTGTCCTATTTTAATATATTTTGGTGCCTTCAGCTTTTTTTGTTGTTGTTCAAAATGGCTTTGGCTGTTCTGTGTCTTTTGTGGGTTTTGTTGTTAGGGAGGGGGTTTTGAGACAGAATCTCTTTCTGTTACCCCAGGTAGAGTGTGGTGGTGTCATCATAACTCACTGCAACCTCCAATGGATGTTTGAATGTTGATTTTTGTATCTTGCAACTTGAATGTTTTTAGTAGTTCTACAGCTTTTTGGTAGAATCTTTAGAGTTTTTTCAGAATATAAGATCATCAACAAAAACAATTTAATTTCTTCATTTCTGATTTGGATGCCTTTTTATTTTTTTCTCTTGGCTTATTGCTATGGAGAAGACTTAAGTACTATGTGTTCATAAGTGGCAGGAGTGCACTGGCCAGCACCTATAGTCCTAGCTACTTGAGAGGCTGAAGCAGAAGGATTGCTAGAGGACAGGAGTTTCAAGTCTGCAGTGTGCTATGATTATACCTGTGAATAGTCGCTGCACTCCAGCCGGGGCAACACAGCAAGACCTCCATCTCCAGAAAGACAAAATTGGCAAGACTGGGCATTCTCATCTTGTTGCTAATCTTAGAGGAACAGCTTTCAACTTTCACTATTGAGTATGACATGCTAGCTGGGGGCCTGTCATAAATTGCCTTTACTGTGTCAAGGTACATTCTATCTACACCTAATTTATTGAAGTTTTTAACATGAAAGGATATTGAATTTTGTCAAATGCCTTTCCTGCATCTATTTCTTTTTTTTTTTTTGCGACAGAGCCTCAAGCTATTGCCCTCGGTAGAGTGCCATGGCGTCACAGCTCTCAGCAACCTCCAACTCCTGGGCTTAAGCGATTCTCCTGCCTCAGCCTCCCAAGTAGCTTGGAATACAGGCACCCACCACAAAACCCGGCTATTTTTTGGTTGTAGTTGTCATTGTTTGGCAGGCCTGGGCCAGATTCGAACCTGTCAGGTCTGGTGTATGTGGCTGGCACTTTAGCCACTTGAGCTACAGGTGCCGAGCCTTTTTTTTCTTTTTTGAGATAGAGTCTCATTCTGTCACCCTCAGTAGAGTGCCATGGTGTTACAGCTCACAGCAACCTCAAACTCTTGGACTTAAGCAATTCTATTGCCCCAGCCTCCCAAGTAGCTGAGACTACAGCATCCACCACAATACCCGGCTATTTTTGTTGTTGTTGTCATTGTTTAGCAGGCCAGGGCTCAGTTCAATCTCACCAGCCCCGGTGCATGTGGCCAGGACCCTAATCAGAAGCTACGAGTGTTAAGCCTTTCTTAGTAGTTTCTTATGCTCTTTTTCAGTTTTGTGGAATCAACTGTAATATTTCCTTATTCATTTCTAATTTTGAGTCTTCTCTTTCTTTTTTTCTCTTCTTTTTTCTTCCTTTAAGAGATGATGTGGCTCGGTGCCTGCAGCTCAACGGGCTAAGGCGCCAGCCAAGTACACCTGAGCTGGCGGATTCAAGTCCAACCTGGGCCCGCCAAACAACAATGACAGCTGCAACCAAAAAATGGCCAGGCGTTGTGGCGGGCGCCTGTGGTCCCAGCTACTTGGGAGGCAGAGGCAAGAGACT
>CAUYON010092388.1:0-15531 GCA_963573935.1 Arctocebus calabarensis
GTGTTATGCAATCAAGTAGAAATACTAATTTTTTCTCAAAAGCTCAGTTTTTTCACAGGTCCAGCAGCACTTGGTATCTGAAAAGAGAGAAAAAAATCCAATGATTATCTCTGTCAATCCCTGCTGAGGGGTGACTCAGAAAGTGGCTGAGTTGAACAGTCCTGGAGCCAGGTGAGCCCCAGTTTGGTGATGAACTCAGTGAGCGTCAGGATGCCTGAAGAGGACAATGAGAATCACAGGTGAGAAAGAAATCCTCCTGAGTTCACTGTAGCCTGAAGGCCAAGTATAGAGACCCTGTCCCCGCCCACTGAGGATCTGAGGTATCAGTCATTTTCGTCCTCGTCTGCAGCACAGTGAGGGCTTTTCACAACTCCAGGTGAGGGACGTGCTCAGTGTCAACCATCACTACCAGAAGCAGGTGGCTGCTATGGGGAGAGGCCCTTTGCAGGGAAATGTGCCCTCTGACACCTCTCTGTCCCAGTTCTTTAGGGAGGACAGCTTGGCAATGGGTGGACCCTGGGTGGGAGATCCAGCAGGGACTTCAGCCCACACCTCAGTCCAACTTCAGCTATCGCCATGGAAGAGAGATTTATCGAAGGCCAGGTGACCTACTACTGACAACCCTGTAGTAGGATCCAGGCCCTTTCTGTACTGTTTTCAGTTGCAAAGAAAGACTCTAATAGAGCCATTGACAGTCACTAAGGCTGAGGATTACCCTGGCCAGGACAAGCATTTTGTCGTTCACATAGTACAAGTATTCTCCCAAAGGGCAACATCAAGGAAAGGAAAAAGAGAGATTCCAAATGGAAGTGGCAAATAGTAAACAGGGACTACAGTCAAAGCTCAACCCATTATCGATAATTCACTGAAAATGATCCCTACCCAGTAACTACGTAGGGCATTGCAAGGCACATGTTCCAAGTGTAGGCAAAAAGAAAACTCCAAGGAAGTGTTTAGAGTTTGGAGAAACGTAGAGCAGTAAAGAAAATGATGGATAACGGCAATCCTCCCTTCAGCATCTCTAAATCGCAGTGTTCTATCATAACCACCTGGTGAGACTTTCATTACAGTGAATCCCTTGAACTTGTCCACTTCCAAGTTCTTTTCCTTCCTCTATCTTCTTTTTCCTTGCAATGTCATTTCTCAGGACAAATTCCAGATTTAGTATTTTATGACACTTTCAAAGGTACATAACCAGGTGTATAGATAAAATCATTTCCGAACTATTCCTTTTGTTTTATTACTCTATTTTCTTTAAAAGACCAAAGAGTTCACTTTCTGGAACTCAAAGAATAAAGTTTACTTGACTACAAGACAAATTTTCAACTTTTAGTGCAGAACATATTCATGCCTTCATATGCATAAATGTGAGAAACGTAAACTAGGGATTTCTAACAAATATTTCAAAAATTGCTGAATTTTAAAATGCAGAGTAAGAAGCGGCAGTGTTTTCTCTAAACAGATTTTCACTACCAAGGTTATTTCTTACTTGCTCTTTTGTTCAAAACAGTTTGAGCAAGTGTGCTTCATGAAGACAGACTATAGTGTCACCCATCTGTCCAGTGGTTTTTCCTCCCCATTTATTCCATGATTTATAAATAGGAAATTGCAGAGGATATACAATCCCATCAATGGGGATGACAGCTCAGCCTTTTCTGTGCAGGTGCCATACATGTGGGGCATGTCCATGTCCATTACCTGAGATCACAGCAGACTAGTGTTCCTTTTTTTCTTCCGTACCTATTTGGAAAGACTCAACCCACACTCCTGGTCTGCTCTGACATCACACGCTACACTCCTCATAGATTGTGACCAAATGTGAGGATTTCTCCCACCACCAAGCAATTAATCAGGTCTGCAAGAGACACAGGCTGTGTGTCCTCTGGTTCACTTCTGACACACAGGGGTTTCCAACTTGAGGAATGGAGACTACATGCCGACTATTTGAGGTCTCATTTCCTTATTTGTGATGTCAGACATCATGAAATGTATGCGTGGAAACTTCTTTTTTGCTCATCAAATTTTGGTTAGTGTTTGTGTATTTCCTGTGTAGCCCAGTGCACAGCAGAACGGAAAAAGCTTGGACACCTCTGAGTGATGGATCAGTCCCCAAAGTGCACTCCACAGCAGTAAACATTCACAAATCCTAGGCTCAAGAGGTTCTGACTGACTGATTTCAAGCTGGGGTTCTACCACCCTCCCCATTTTGTTCAGATCAATTTGGTAGAGTACATCACAGAACTCAGGGAAACACTTTTACAAAGGACATTGCAACGAATATGGATGAAGAAAGCACAGGGCAGGAACCTAAAGTGTCGTACACTGTGAGCATCCATGCAAAGTTAGGGTGTACTGCACTTTAGGTGTCTCCATGTTTCAGCTTTACAGTAGCTCACTGGGCCATGTACTTTTGGGGGGTTTATGGAAGCATCATTACTTAGGCCTAACAGGTGAAACTACTGGGCGTTGGTGATCAACTTAATCTTCAACCCCAAACCTTTTCCTAGAGGTAAACAATGAGGGTGAAAGTCCCGGTTCTCTAACGTGGACTCCATCTCTTCCTTTCCCATCTCCCCTTCTGAAAGCACCTCGGAATTATCAGCCCTTAGTCAATATTACCATAAAAAATTGCAATCAATAATACAAATAGACAACCCACAGAATGCGAGCCAATATTTGCACACTACACCTCTGATAATGGGCTGCTAACCAGAATCTATAATGGAATCAAACAGCAAAAGAAGTGAAACAATCCCATAAAAGAGTGGGCAAATACTTGAACAGAAGCTTTCCAAAGGATAGGAACTGTTTGCCAATATATGTGTAACACGTTCAACATTCCTAATCAAGGAAATGCAAGTGAGATCCGCACTGAGATATCACTTAAATCCAGTGAGAATGGCTTTTATTAAGAATTCTCGAAGCTACAGATGCCTGTGTGGATGCAGCTAGAAAGCAGCACTTGTACAGAGTTGGTGGGACAACAAACCAGCAGAATCTGCTTCGGAAATCACGTGGAGCCAGTACAGGGAACCAAAAGTACTACTAGCAATTGATCCAGAAATCCCTCCAAGGCATGTCCATACTGAGGACTAACACCCTTTCTGAAAGACATATGAACACGAATGTTGTTTTCAGCACAATTCACGTCACAAAGACGTGGACTGAAACCAGTGCCCAATAATACAGGCTTAGATGAATACAATGTTGTATCTGTACACTGGAAAGTACTTCTCATCCATTCAACATGATGACCTGAATTCTTTTTCACAACTTTAATGAAACTTGAGAACATTCTTCTAAGTGAAGTACTGCAGGAACGGAAAAACAAGCACCACATGCACTCACAAGTATATTGGTACTAACTGATCAACACTTGCTGTGCATAGATGCAAGTGAAACTCCATGGAAATCAAGTAGGTGGGAAGAGGCAGGAGAGGAGGGGTAACCTCATACCTCATGGGTACACAGCACACTATCTCGGTGAGGGACACACTAGGAACTTAGACTCAAACTATACAAAGGAAATTCATGTAACAAAATATAAGTTCCCCTATACAATCTGAAACTATCAAAAAAAATAGAAAATAAGGAAAGAAAAAGTACATTCCTCAGGAGAGAAAAAGAATTTGAAGAGCCCTATGCCAAAAGAAGGGAACCAAAATATATTTCACAGTATCACATCCCCATATTAGAAGCACCTTGTAACCTTTCAAAATATTGATGCCCAAGCCACAATTCAGGTCACTGAACTGTGAATTTTAGGCTGGGAGTTCTAGGTTATCAGTGGAATGAAAGTCTCACCAGGTAGTTATGATTGGACATCATGACTGAGAGATGCCAAAGGGCCCATCTGATTGTCCTTTCCCTTCTCTCCTTCTCCACATTTCTCTCAGGAATGGTTACTTTTCCCCTGGTCTGTGGGTTTGAGGCTCTTTCTGGCAATTTCAGTTACATCATTCTCTAGTTAATTGGGCTCATATGAGGTCAGGAACATCCTACATCCTTCTATATGTCCTGTGTGCACATATTATATTGTTTTACTCAGATTTCCATTTCTAAACATTAATTCATAAAGTGCCCAATTTCTGTCTCTGTGATGAAGATTTAATACAGGGGCATTTTAGCCTCTTCCATGGTTCTGTAGGAGACATGGGAATAAAATCGAAAGAGTGCCAGATGCCTGAGCACCTCATGACATCTGTGGTATGGGGTCCTGCCCCCTACATTCACTTTCCCTCTCATTTAACTCTAGAGAGCAATGATGACCCTCAGTGAATGTCAGCTCAGATGAGTCCGTGACATGTGGATACTGCGTCTCTGGAAAATCATCCCCATCGTACCGCCCTGCACCTTTCGGGCTGAGACTCACCTGACGGGTCTCCTCTCTCTGACCCGCCTCTAAATGAGCTTCTATAACCAGGGTTCTCCATGCTCACTTTTCACTGTTTCCACACACACGGAAAACTCAGACAGAGCAGGGACCCCTTGCATAGACCTACTAGGTTCCCCAAGTATGAAAATGCAGGATAAAATTGGGTCCCCCGCAAGGGAATTTCACATACCCCATAGCATTGGAAAGTCACCGAACAAAATGATCATTTGGACCAGATGGGGAAGACAGCAGCTGTTGGAGAGAAGACACCGGGAAGGAAGAGCAAAGAGAATGACCTGTCACCTTACACAGAGCAGTGAGGGCTCTGTCAAGCCCAAGTGACATTACCTCTTCACCCCCAGCTGAAGGCCTGGGGAGATGCACACCAGTCTCCACTTGCTGACCAGCAACGTCCTCTTGCTAATGGTCTGTTTCAGGACACCTGGGGCAGCGAGCAGCACAGAGACTGCCTGGGTCAGTGTGGTGAGTCTTGTCTGGGCTCCTGGGGACCAAGATGGAAAAGACAGAACAGAGGGAAGAGCAGAGGCTTAGATCATACAAGTTACCAGAGCCTGTGTTAATGGCTCCTATCCCTAAACACATCCTTTTCACTCTCCCCAAGACCTTTCTGTGAGCCAGAGAGGAGTTCTCAATCTCTTGTGACTTCTCATCTTGTAGCAGAACTGGGGTTCCTCAATTCTCAGATTAGGGGATCACTGACAAAGGGACATCCACCATTTCCACAGGCTGCAGATGAGACGTGGAGACTTACAGAGAGAGGAGAGGACTGGGACTGAAGCACAGAGTTTGTGGGCCAGAGTGCTCTGCTGTAACAGAGTCTCGGGAGTAGGGAATCCTTGTGAGAGGGAAACTGAGATCTGGCCCTGACACAAGAACAGGGGATGAACGGGATGGACAATCACAGGGGTATAGATTTGGACAATCTTATATGAAGGTTGCCCTTCATTTCATTAACAGAATTCAGAGAAACAAGCATAAAGTTGGACGTGATAAGAGGCTGATTGTGGGCCTACGTGTGACAGTGCCTTAAAACTATTTTACGTCAGATGAAAATCATACAGAGGAAATCACTCTGTATGTGAGAAGTCACCAGAAAGATACGCTGATTACATAACTAGTTTAAGCATTAATAAATAGAACATTCCTACTTAATCGAGCAGTTTGGAAACTGTTATCATAATGACACAAACAACTGAATACAGACATTCTCCTCAGATGAGGGAATGTAAGTGTGAACACCTCTATGGACAAGGAACCAAGGCAAGGAGAACACCCAATAAATGTGTCACCCAGGACCACAGGCAGATGTGACCCCAAACCCCAGGCTCTAGCTCCACTCACAACTTGACTGCATCGTGGAGTTTGACCTAAACCTAGGGATAACCTGGAGGCACCACTATCCCTCCATGCCCTTCTGCTTGACACCAGAGTGGAATGAGAGCTTCCTGCCCCCTTGTCCTTCCCCACCTGGCAGGAACAGCCACTGGGATGCAGAGTCAGTGTTGGTTAAGAGCCTCCAGGGAGAGCAGGAGTCACTCCAAGTGGCGGAGTCATGACCACGGTCCCACTGGTAGTTCAGATACAACTGCAGCCAGTTGGCCTCTGGGGTGATCATCTGCAGTTGTGTGTGTGAGGCTTGTACCCCTGACAGGTGGGGACTCAGGTCTTCACTCCAAGCACCTTGGGGACAGGCATCCTGCATGAGAGCTGGGAGGAGAGGCTTCAGTAGGATCAGTCCTAGTTCTCTCTTTATTAAGTGTCCCCAGGACACCCAGCTGTGAAGTCCCTGCCTGTCAATGAGACCACACAGAGCCCTGGTGGCAAACATCGAGTACATGAAGGAGATATCACTGTCAGGGTGTCTTGGAGATACTTAGATCTGGTACCCAGGCTACAGTGTCCTTAAGTGTAAAATTGCCCCCTGAGCTCACATGGTTGTGTATAGATGGAGTAAGGCCCATTATTTTCTTCCTTTTAACATTACTCCTGTATCATTAAGAGATGGTTATGGACAGGTCAGAGGCGCAAAGGCTAGAGGTGGTGATCTCTGCTCCCAGACTCAGGCTGGGGGATTTCGAAGCAGCAGGTTCTCACAGATGGCTCCTGTTCTACATAGATCTTTCCCTGATCCTCCTTTGAGGGTTTGGAGGTCCTCCCAGCCTGGTCCTCTCAGGGGATTGTTTCCACAGGTCTGGGCATGGGTGCATTTCCACTGCAGTTGCAGCCCTCCCTCTGTGCTGACCCTCCTCACCACTAACCTGTGCACAGTGAACACTTGTCACACTCCTGATGTCTGCACTTGTCATTAGTTGGGCGTGTGGGGAAATGCCCTCATTAAATGATCAATGTGGACTTTATGGAATATTCGCCTTGTGTTAACTAGGGTCTGCCTTGTAGGGACAACAAGGGTCAGGACTGTTTCTTCAGTTGCTCTGTGCCACTCTTGCCATGTCCCCACTGTCACTGTTCACACACTCTGGTCACACGTTGTCATAGGGAGCCCACCCAGGAGACTTCCTCTATGATTGGGACCTGACTGCAGAGATGAACTGGCCTCCTCAGCTGTGTTCAGTGCGGCGCTAGCAGGGCTGGCCCTCCCTCCTTCACCTCACTTCTGAGAGGCGAGTCTGGGCATCTAGTTCCTTCTTAGAGGAGCCCAGGCCTGCTGGGGTGGTTCTGAGACAGAGCCTGAAGCATCACCAGGGACCCGGGACAGCCCAAGTGAGTGCAGATAGCCAAGGGACCAGGTGGGAGACACTGGGCCAGGCCCTGAGAAGTCAAGAAATTTCCCAGACCCCCTCAACTCTGTACCAGAGACTCTGTCCAAGTACCTGACAGGAGCCAACAATGTCTCCTGGGCTGGCCTGGAAGGACAAGACTCAGCCTGGACAGAGGGGTGAACACGGAGCACAGGGAGACCTCTTGGGATCACTGTGACACAGATGTGCTTCGTGACAGGAGGACTCACCTGCTCCCTGCAGAACAGAGCTGCCCTCAGGCTCCTCGCACACAAAGCCAGTGCCAGCTCCGCTGAGATGCTCTTGGCCACCACATAGATTGGGACCCCCAGAGGGAGGGACATCCTGCCCACTCAGGACATCTGACAGTCCATTCTCTGTCCCCTCTTGCAGCTCACTGTGGAATCTGAGGACACAGGGATAAGTGAGATGCAATCAGTAGGGATGAGACCCCTCAGCACCCAGCAGGGCCCAATGGAAGCTCAAGGAAGGGCTCCAATGTCGTGGGTCCCTCCCTTCACACAGGGAGCAGGACAGTGTCCTCCTGTGTCTTGGCACAGCTGGGCTGTCATTGGCAAAGTGCGCACGAGAGTGAGACAGAAAAACACAAATAGAGATAGACACAGAGAAAAATATGGAAAGAGACACAGGAACACAGACGCAGAGATATAAGGACCCAGAGAGAGTGATAGGGAGACAGATACAGAGAGAGACCAGGACACAGACACAGAGAGAGAGAGACAGGGACACAGTCACAGAGAGAAGGAGAGAGAGAAACAGGGAGACAGACACAGAGAGACAGGAACACAGACACAGAGTGACAGGGAGACAGATAGAAAGAGACAGGGACACAGACAGAGAGAGTGCCCCCCTAAAGCAGGGCAGGGAGCATAGTGACTAGATGAGGAGCTCAGGAGGAAAGGTTCTGAGACACCTGTTAGGCCCACACAGGACACGCCTCACCCAGGGTACACATAACAGGTCCACCCTGAGCACATGTGATGAGAATGTCACACCAGATCATCTGGGGAACACAGGATCCTTGGGCTCTCTAGAATCCCTGAGATTTGGGCATTCCAGGCCTTTTATTTTTTTAATTTGTGTTCTGAGGTGATTGTTTTGTTCTAGTGATTTGCTTGTGATGATACTCCTGTTAGTGACCTAAGGCCATAGTGTAAAACCAGACATGTGTGTTCTGCTGGTAACAGTCTCTCCCAGAAGAAAATGTGGGCGACTTAAGGGCAAGATCCCCCTGAGCCTGGCTAGTTCCCCACAGTCAGATGTAGTGTACAAGTTCCAAGAAAGAGAGGGACCAGCAGGTGACAGGGATAACCTTGCTGGGGGCTTCTGTCCTCTCTGGGTGAAACATGTGGTCAGGACATCAAGACCCTGTGTGGCCCTGAATGAAATCTCAGCGCTTGGTGACCTCCGCTCTGCACAATAGACACCACTGCCTCCTGCCAAGTCTGATGCTGCTTCTCAGCCCTGACAACTCATCCTCACCTGGAGGCCAGTGATGCCAAATCTTCATCTTCCTCATCTTCGTAGGTTTCTGCAAACAAATTCAGACATGTTCAGACATTAAAACGTTCCCTTTCAGCCAGGACACATTCTGTGGCCTGTCTGGGCATGGACACAGGTCACCTGTGAGTGGGTTCAGATACTCTCAAAGAATTGCACTGATGTCCTCTACTGACGTCGGAGCACTGGTGAGGGACAATGTGCTGCCCCGTCCTGTCAATGTGACTGGTTGGGTGGCTCATTATTGTGGTGTGCTCAGAATTTACTTGGAAACATTAAAATACGTTTTAGTTCAGATCACTGGATGCTTGCCCAGTTTCTTCTGGATCTCACTAGCCATATGTTTCTGCTTCTCCAAGGAGTCTCAGGACTGTGACCCCTTCACAATTTTCAAATACACCCTGCTCAGTTCTCTGAGAAAGGAATGAAAACCTTTGCTACCTCCTTTAATGCAGTGGGGACATCTCACTGAGCCATGCTGGCTTCTGCAGAGGGACAGGGTTAGTCCCTCCAGGGAAAGTGTTCAACACTGAGTGACCTTTCTGCTGCATACTGTACTACTTGACCTCAATCATTCCAAGGCCTCAGAGACTTGGTCCCTTCTGGAAGTATATTCATGGGTCTTCAGTGTTTCAACCATAACAGCTTCTGAGCTGCACACTGTGGGACATGTTAGGGATGAGGGGACAAAATTCCGGAAGGGCCAAAACCGTACCCCACAAACAAGTGTGAGGGCAGTGTTCAGTCAAGAGCTGGCAATAGTGGCCTTCTTAGTCCAGAGCTCTCTTCCCTCTCACAGTCTGCCTTCTGCCTCAGAGGATACATTCCAATGGGAGGACGGTTGACAGTTGGAAGGCCATGACCTCTTGCTCAGTGTGTCCCTCTTCTCAGTTCCCAATCAGGCTCTATGGCCTCCTTACCTGAGCTGAGCAAGCATGCCAGGTAATCCGCCAGCCTACACCCCTCCTCTAGCTGATGTACGCGATCCTGCCTCTGGGAGTTATCAGGGTGGTCGTGACTCAGCAGGGCCTGGAGGTGCCCAGTGAGGATGGAGGACGCAGCCTTCCCTTCCTGTACTGTCTGGTGGAGCTGGCTCAGCTCTTGTCCCTGGACATTAACCAGGAAGTTGAAATCACTGAGATAGGATATAAAGAAATATTTATGATTAGAAGTCAGTGATGATAGGTTATTCAGGTTTGAGAGTGATTGCATGGAGAATATCCCATTAAAACTTGCAAAACCCAATTGTGGAAAATATTTAGAAACTGTGCAAATTTTTTTTAGAACCTATGTAGACCATTTTATCCCTCGAGACACTGTACACCACCAGATTTTGTTACTTCCTAGGCCTTTATCTCTCAAGTTTGTAAGATAATACTTTGCTTGTCTACTGACTTTGGCTGCTGTGAAATGGCTGCTCCTGACTTAAGATATCTCAGTGAAAAGTAGGAAGCTCACCTGCCTCTCAGCCCCACATGGAGGACTGGGAGGCATCTGTGAAGCCAGGAAGGCCCTGACTGGCTAGTTCTCCTTGACTCCAATCAACACTCACAGTTCCTGAGACAGAATCTACAAGTTTGTTTAAGACACGACATCACTGCTGGTTGAGTGACTTAAATGGGGAAATCAGTGGTTCATATTTCCCCTGCACCACGGATGTGCTGAGTTCCTCTTAGCTCAGTCTGGAATCCTCCGTAGTTTACTTGCTCTCGTCATCCATCCCGGACAGTGGTTCCTGTTCTATGTCAACTTCCTCAAGATTTTCTGCAAATTCAGAAATGTGCAGTGAGACATTGCGTACTTTCTTGTCACTGATTACAAACACAGTGGACTTCGGGAGAGGAGACATAAACATCTAGGTACGGTTTAGGACATCCTGAAAGCTCATGCTTTTTCCTTCAAAAAATTGCCTGGTTGGTGTTTAGCATGTAGCTCAGAAAATGTCTTGATCTGATGTGTCACCTTCATGGCAACTTCTGTCTTACGTGGCCAGAAAGGTTAGAAATATTTTCAAACCCATGATCACGCCATACCTATCCAGATTTCCTCTTCCCTTCTCCATCTCTACCCTCCCTCTTGTCACAGCTGGTCCTAAGGAACAGACTCCATGTCTCACCACAGCTGGCATCTAGAACCAGCTATATTCTCTATGGGAGGACAAATAGCCCTATCCCCAGTCCCTCTACATATCTGAGAACTTCCCAGGGAATGCTGTGTTGGAATCTGCTGGTTTATCCTAGAAAATTCTTGGTATAGAATCCACCAGCAAGTTACTCTCCCTCTAGTGCCTGGTGCATCCCCACCCAGTAAGGGGCTACACCCTCCTTGAAGCACCTATAAATAAATACTGTCCCTCTCCAACACTACAGCTCCCATGCATGGCACTGCTCACATCTGCAACATGCAGATGCAAAATGCAAGAAGCATCAGTCCAGCCCCTGCCACATGCAGTGAGGACAGAGCTGAGGACTCAGCCTGGGAGCCTCCTTCTCAGTCCAGGGCGCTGTCACTCTAAGAAATAGCACCTGTCCTTCAGCCTGGCCTCCCACCAGTGCATTTGTCCCGTCTCCCCACACAGACAGTCCTGATCTTGGCATCGCCCCTAAGGTGACCTCAAAGGGCAAACTGGTACAAATGGGTCCTGTGGAGTCTGCGTCTCTCCTGAGCCTGGACACTGTGTCATCAGGGCCTGTGTCCACCTCACCTGGGCTGAGCAAGCCGGTGAGCCTCTCCGCCAGCCTGAGGCCCTCTGCCACTTCCTCCTGGTGGTTGTTTTCACCCTCCTGGTTGACGAGGGCCTGGAGACACTCACTGAGTGAGGATGACACGGCTGTCCCCTCCCGCAACATTTGGTGAAGCTGGGTCAGCTCTCGCGCCTGCTCATGAATCCTGACACAGTATTTTCTAAGGTGGGGAGAAGGGGAAACCTCAGTGTGGAAAGGGATCATGCCGGTGAGGACTGTGGAGAGGATGCTGTGACTGTACCCCAGGCAGCCCTTCCAATGGGATTCTGGCACTATTGGAGAATGTGCATCAATTTCATGTTAGTTGCATGAAAAAGCATTTTTATTTCTAAGGCATTGTATACCTAGACCCTGTGCCTTCTTACCAGAACTTTCTTTTGTGTGGTTACTTGCATCTCCCACAGAACCTGCCAGCAGAATGAGGTCAGCAGTGAAGAAAATATCCTTGTGGCCCTCCCTGGTTTTACTCACACAGGGGAGGACAGGTTGGAGGTGTTTGGATATCCAGGGTCAAGGACACATCGCCTGGTTGATTCCACGTTACTTAAGGTCAGAAATGAATTCCCAGCACAAGACTAGCAGGGAAAACAAGCACCATCCTGAAACAAACCCTTCCTGGTTGGTGTTCAGATCAGTTGCATATTGCCGATCCGGTTTTCCCTGAGATGTCCAGATGATGTCCCCAAATCCCACCCTGGTTCACAGTAAGTGTTATGATGCTCAGAGTCACCTGGGAGATCCTGACCCTTCTTCAGCCTGGGTTTCATGGAGGTTGTCTGCAAATGAAACCATTTGGAGCCCATCAGACCTGGGGGTAGGACTGATGGGTGCAATAGACAAACTCTCAAACAGACAGCATCTGAGGTCTTCCTCGAGCACATGAGCCTTGGTCATTCCTGGATGTTGTGTGTGTCAGGGCCATGCCTTGCCTTCAGAGGGAGTTCCAGACTCGGGCAGTGTTGGTGGTGCTTATGGTCTGTCACTTAGATAGTGGCTTCAAGATAACTAGGAGGGGAGGAACTGTAGTTCACAATCCAGGAACCATCTCCAAAGACATTGGAAAGACCCTCCCTGAACAGTTTCACATGGTGAGAGAACACTGATTACAAGTAACAGGAAGAAAGACACCTGGCTGGCATCCTGTAGCTCAGCAGCTAGGACGCCAGCCAAGTACGCAGGAGCTGGCTGGTTCTAGCCCGGGACTAACAAACAACAATGACAACTACAACCAAGCAATAGTTGGGTGTTGGGGCAATCACCTATACTCCCAGTTATTTGGGAGACTGAGGTAAGGGAATCACTAAAGCTCAAGCGTGTGATGTTGCTTTCAGCTGTGACATCACAGCACTCTCCCAAAGTGCTGCTTGAGATTCTGTGTCAAAAAAAAAAAAAAAAAAAAAGAATTAAAGAAAGAGAGAAAGAAAGAAAAGATAACACTGACACCAGAAGGATAGATGACTTATCTCATCATGAACAGAGTCAGTCAGAAGGAGTCTGTGCACAGGTAACAGATGAGGCTGAGGTGGCCACAACATCCTCATGTCCTCACTTAACTTGTCTTCGTGACTACATTCTAGAATTGTGGGGAGTGCTTAAGTGACAGGGTTGTAGTCTGGTAATACAGAGTCTAAGATCACTTGTGTGTATGATCATACTCTGACCTTGGAGTTGGGTCAAATTGAGAGGTCTGCAGGGTCTGGCGGCATAGGGATGTATCCAAAAGCACAGGTAATCAATAAGAATGTGAAGGCTGCACGGGGAACACTGGGAGCCTTACTCTTTATGCAGTGGGAGCACTCACCTGTCACATACCACATAGAGCAATGCTCATCCTCATCCCATGGAAATGAATGACTACTCATGGGATTGCGGGAGCAACAGACATCCTGGGACCAGCAAGGTGTCAGACAGCACTGATCTGGAGACTCTTGGGAAACGTTACACACGTCCTCCTCCTGCAGCTCCCTGCTAAGGAGAGAGGGGTGAAGAGACAGAACATTAAACCAAGGAGTACTGGACATCACAATATCTCAATGGAGCCTTACTAGAAGCACAAGTGACAGGTACTACACAGCGGAGGGCCTGGACCTTCAGAGAGTTGGAAGACACTTCCCTCATCTGATGGCACAAAACAAGGCTGCTACAGGGTTGAGAGGGCAGGTGTGACCAAGAGCAGTAAGTGTTCTGTTCAATGGCTGTAGGACAGGCTGACCTGGGACTTCACTTGGCCTGACTGCTGCAGCCACGACAAGAATCATGAGGACAATCACAACACTGGGCACAGCCCCAGGGCCTTGTTGGGTCCCTACACCTGCAGGGAGTCAGTGGATAAAGCTTATGAGGCTGTGGTGACTCCAGGAGGTCACCAGATTACTAGGTCTCGACCTCCCAATCCTGAGACCTCATAGGACTTTCCCAGTCTAGCGACAGTTCTTGTTATCAAATTCCTGGCAAGTGACAAATGGCAACCTTGCAGAAAACAGCCAGCCTCTCATCTTCGTGGTCCAGGTGTGGTCCCTGAGAGCAGGAATACCTGGGAGTATTTCACCTGGGTCAGTAGCCCTGTCACTCAACTTGAGACATTATTAACGGGAACTGAACAACAAGAGCAGAGCCACTGAAGAAACAGCCACATCCTGAAAGGGCTCTTAATAGTTGGTGAATGAATATAGCAGGTATATTCAGCATGCCAAGTGGTCCTGTGTGTGAGACCTCCAGATGTCAACACTTCATAGATTGCCGGTGACAGTGGCTTACCCAGAGGGCATCAACTTTGCTCCATCCTCCTCCTCATATCTGTGCTGATTCTCAATTTCTGCAAATAAATTTAGAGAACGGCAGTCACAGGATGCAGTACCTACTTCACACATCACACAGAGACATTTGCCCTCTCAGGGTTGTGATGTTCTCTGGGGAATACCCTGCACAATCTGCATGGCCCTGGCTTGTGGCTGCTAATTGTGCCTTCTAGAGAGTGTCTGGGCCAGGCTGTGTGAGCTCCCAGAGGACTGATCCTCAGCTATGTCTTTACCACAGCCTCTACTTTAAGTTGAGGAAAGAGCAAGAATGCCTACTTTCCCAGAGTTAGCAGGGACCATGCTAGCTCCCTTCACAGTGGTATAAGCAAGACTCAGCAGGTGGGAAGGAAAGTGAGGTGACACAGAGGCTACATTGATCGGTGGCATCTATAAGAAAGTGTGCACAGGGTTTGTGGAAGGGGCTCCTAGTGCCGAGGGTCCAGGGTCCTGTGCTTCTGATAGAGGTGGGAGGAGACAGTGTCCATGCCTTAAACTCAAAGATAGGTCCAGGTGACAGCAGGACAGGTATTGTTTCCTGGTATTCTGACAATTCCTTGGCAAATGTAAGTCCACATAGAAGGGAGAGGGATATTGTGATGGTTTGAGGTGCCAGGGTGGCAACACCTCCATAGACACAGGCAAGACCACCAAGCTACATGGACAGGCACTGATGGTCATGGAACAGCCCTCAGCTGAGCCGTGCAGGACAGAGCATGAGTCTTAGCCTCAATAGAATGGGCGTGTGTGGCCCTCCTGTGCACATGCACCAGTGATACCTGTGGGTCTGTCACAGATCCTTCCACCTTCCCGCCCTGCTCAGGTCTGTGTGGCCCACTGTGACCTTGCTGGTGAGTCCTGGGGTGAGGGATGTGGTCTGACACTGGGGAGAGAGCAGAGCTGCTTGGGGCCTCAAAGTCCGGGTTTAAAACTCAGTCCTCCATTCATATTCCAGCCATGTGGGCCTCCAGAGTCCACTCCTACCTGGCACAGGTGTGGGGCACAGAGTATGTGGAAGCCATCTGGGAGGGGAGTCTGACTTACCAGCTGGTGATAAGGACTAGCTGGATGGACGCAGAGGAGAGCCGATGCCCCCCCACCCCCCGTTATCTGGCAGAAGGACGGCACTGTTTGAACGGTGGCAGGAAGCAAAACTGTCACAGCCACTGGGGAGAGTCACATGCTCCTCACTAAGAGAGGACTTCAGGATGGGAACCAGGTCCCCCTTCTCCCTGCTGAGCCTGGGATTGGAGGACACAATAGTAAGCTGAGAGAAGTGGCATATGGCAACACCCCAGTGGATGCTGCATAGAAGATCACAGCAGAAGGGCCCAAGG